>CM031585.1:2338677-2635412 GCA_018467065.1 Ephestia elutella | reverse complement strand
ATAGTTTTTGGAAAAGGATTGTAACCTACACCAGGAACCTTCGCACTCAGGTGGGTCTATAGAGTTGGACCCATAAAAAAAAATTCCCGAAATATTTTTTTCTTTGTCTATGGGCGGGTCTCTCAATCACTACCATCACCAAAATTAGGTTAAGTTCAAAAATCTTAACAGAATAGACATGAACAGAACTCGCACGTAATATACAGCAAATCCTCAAAAACGTCTGTTTTTATGACCTCGCCGATTCAAGCCCCCTTTCAACCCGTCGCGTTCCCAAATTGCCACGAACTCTCATTACGCGGTCCCACCCCGTCACTACACAGAGGTCTTAGCGTAAATACGCATAAGAATTCTTACTCCGTGATATTCATACGCAAACGAGGAAGACGATTCACAGTCGTATTTTGAGTTCAACATAACTTTTAGAAACATTCTTTTTCTTATCGTGTTATTAGATAAAACTGGTGTCATATTTTTCTCAAGTCAATAGGCATCTGACATGACTTAACAATCAGCGAGTGTGCAGGTTTTTTCACCACCAATATTTGCTTCCAGTGGTGGTAGGGTTGCCAGGTCGCCAAATCTAATAGCCGGCCAGACCAGCCAGTTTGGCCGGACATTTGGGTAGAACGGCCGGACACCCTACATTATTGAGGATTTTGTCTCAGTAATAATAGGTATGGCACTTCGGCCTGCGTGAGCGGCCGACAGTCGACTCTCATCTCCTGCGCTCGGCCACGCTCGTTTGCGAAATGTAAAAGCCTAACAAAAGCCGGAAAGGCCGGACACTGTTTATTTTGGCCGGACACGCAATCAAAAAGCCTACCTATATCCGGCTTTATCCGGACGCCTGGCAACCCTAAGTGGTGGTGTATGAAAACTACTTTAAATAAGTCAGATTGGTAGGTATATAATTTGAATTCATTTATTCCAGTAATTATACTTCTGCTTCTTGTCCAGTCGTAATAGTTATCTGTTGGTATGCCCAGCGGATTCAGGAATACAAAATAAAACCGGGAGACCTTGTTACACGTACAGCTATGCTTTTATTGAATGTCAATGTTCACATCAGTTTTAGTCTATTGTTTCAAAGAGTTTTAATTCTATATTTCTCTATGGCGTTGTGTTAAGACTATCATATTAGTTTAGACCGGATTTTAATATCGAAATCGAAGTTCGCAAACGCTAAAATGTATGGGATGACATGAGGTAACGCTAAATCACGTGGTCGATCACCATCGTCATCGCAAGTTCATAGAGAAAACGATTCGAAACCATAGAGTAACGAACACTGTTTTGGAGATTGCACACGTTCGCTTTCGCTGTGATGACGGAAGAAAATTGTTTTTGTCATCTATCGAAACGATTACGAACTTGGATATCGTATCGCTACGAATCAAATGAGTAGGACTTTGGCTAAACCTGCTGTATTGGCTGACCACGGCGTGCCTGATCGCTCTGTCGTTGGCCTTGTTTAAGCCCAATCCATTATACTGTAATACACTGCTGTCGGAAATTGCACACAAATAACAATAAATACATAAACTCATGAGGCATGATATTTTAACTTATATTGACCAGTACTTCTTACACTACCACCGCTTCAAGCTGTAAGTTGACACTTGACAAAACTAAGCAATGGATGGGATACATTTCTCTTCACAGAGTACTTTCGAGAAATTGACACATCTCTCTTTACTCCGAAAGACGTGTGCTGAAGTTTGAGTACTTGTTAACTTTAGGAGATTTATTGCTGGGGTATGTTAAAAGTTCTGGCGATTAGGACGTGACTTCAGCATATTTCTTCTTCTTCTTTCATGGCGACTCGGCCCGCGGGTCGAGTGAGGACCGGTCCGAGTTGCCGGGACCCATGTAAATTTTGATGGCTGGTCATGCGTAAATTAATGTAGTACAGACATTATTCTAGTTTTCAGATTGCTGTGAACCTACATTTTATAACAAGATAACGAACAGTCGTTAACTACCTAAGTATCTTAACTTACCAGTATTATATAAACATTTTCAATAAAATGACACCAGTAGTGCTAAAAAAAAAATATTATTAATTAGTAAAATAGGTATGCGGCCACGGTGGTAAATTCACAAGTCAGGATATTAACACTTAAATGCTTTGCCATATGATTTCTAATAAATACTATAGGGTGTTTTTCATCCCAGTATAGAAATTACAGTACCATATTTCCTCCAAACGCTGCCCTTTATATCACTTGCAATCGGTCAGAAACATGAAGGTATATACTGTGTCCTTCCTCTAATACGAGTATACAGTCAACTGACATCTCAAGTTATCCGACAAGGACCCTTATTCCACGGTAATAGAGCCGAATTTGCAACAGGGAGGCTGATATGCGGTCAACTGTACCATCCCTCACATTTTAATCTCAGGCCGAGACATCCTCTGAGTCGTCAGTAAACAACATTTTAGAGCATAAAGGGAGCTTTTCGAACCACGGGGACAAAAAGACCCCTGTTTGCTTTGCTAATTGAATTCATTGTTACACTTAAACGATGTTTAAAGTGGCCGGTGGCACGCATTCATTATGCTTTAATCTTTTTTAAGCCCGATATTGCATGTGGCCAGTGTCATGCCGATTGATTCGAAATTCGAGTGTGGGCTCATATCGTAGTTAAGGTATATTTGCGTTACCAACTGCAGATCATACAGGAAAAAATCTCTAACTACGCAGTCAGTCAGAACAAAAAGTAGGAAAGCGGACCCTGGGTTCCGACGAGTGTGCTGAGGATGCAACCGAGCGCTCAGATGAGAGAAAGAGATAGTCAGATTAACCCAATCAAACAAACTCTTTAGCTTTACTGTATTAGTATTGATGTTTTTTTTTTATTATTAAAGATGTTGCTCTTGACCACAATCTTGCCCGAGGACAGAGATGAAGGTGTACGGTGTAGCGAGCTTACCCAGAAACAGATTATATATTCTGGTTTTTAAAGAGGGAGTCAGGTTGTACGTGCTCGGGAACACAGACGCAGGCAGGGAGTTCCACTGCTTCGCTGTGCGCATTAAGAATGATGATGAAAAGCGCAAGCGCTTTTCACACACATCAGAGGTGTGTGCGGGGGAATATAAACCAAGAAGGGATGATAGTCTGCAGTGCGTTTGGTTGTCCGATTGAAAAAAGGGGCAGGCGGTATGAGCTCATGCAGCTCATGCAGATGTACAAACAAGTAACAAATTTATCAACATGACATCAGGCTTTCAGAGGCGTACCTTAATCGCCGCTGCAACGACATACTAATGAGATTTTTCAGTTATTGGATCTGCTTGCTCGTTTGCATAATAAAGTATTATTTTCAGATTTAATGTATTAATTTCTAATAGGATATACATACGGGCTACGTGAGCTACTCAGAACAAAGTGGACAATTTTATCGAGAATAATTTAATTAATTATGGAAATGTTATTTTTTTTTTTTTTGTATAATCGAGAACAGGATAAAAGTATATATTTATTTTGTGTGATATTTACGCATAACGGGACGCCGCCCCGCCCCGTTGTACCGTATGCAGCATAGACTGGCACTACACTATCAATGGTGTAGAGGAGACACCGCGCTGCTTTCTCGCATTTTAACCTCACTGAGGACGCCGTTGTCACCTAGGACAACGGGTAAGTACAGTGCATCTACGCACCGCCGCCGCCTCTTATGTTTTCTATGGCTACGGCAAAACATAGCGTACGTCGTCGTAGCAACCGCGTAGCTGCTACGCCACGTGATGTCGTAGCATTTCGTAGCGAGCGTCTACGAAGATTAGAAACGAAACGGGTCTTTGATTTATACTACTACGAAACGGGTCTTTGACTTATTGACCGAGCGAGCGAAGCGAGCGAAGGTCTCTAAATCGAGTTGGGGGCGAAACACATTGTTTGTATGTATGTATGTATGTTTGTACCGCGATAACTGCCCAACCGAAGGTCCGATTTTGATGAAATTTGGTAGGCATGTAGGAAATATCAATAGAATTTTAAGTTAAGTTCGTTGGGCATCAAAATCGGTTCAGTAGTTTTTGAAATATTAATAAAAATGTCCGCGATTACGTAGCAAACGAAACCATAGCGTGTTCTAACTTTGGATAGCGCTATCTACATTTTACTTAGGGAACTGAATTAGTTAGAAAAGTCGAAATCAGATTTAAGCAGCGGTTGTAGACTTGTGGTGATTATTTGTAAGGTACACCCTCATATTACAAATTATTATTTAAAAAACAATCATTTTATAAACAACGCTTATAAAACTATACATTTGTAAAACATATGCTTTGACAAACTCATCCATTTAAAAATGTAATCATTTTACAAACTAATTACTAGACAAATACATATTGTTTTTTTTTCAAATAATTTTACAAACAAATTATTTAACTAAATTTTCAATTGGTAAAACAACGTTAGACAAAATATCTTATGGCAAATACATCGTTTGATAAATATTATTTACCAAAACTAGAAGATATGAAGTTTTAAGTTTAAACTTACTGATCCCAAGATTTTCATCGTAGGGTTAGGTACAGAAGTCATTACTCGTCTTTTATTTGTAAATTAACTCACAAATCGTATTGTGACATGATATCAACATGCCAATACCTTTTATTGTGTCACACCACACCGGGTGGGGGACCTGGTAACCTGCAACACAGGATCTTTGATACCTAGCGCGGGCACCAGATCTTCACAACGATACTGTCCTTTATGGTATTAAATTTAATTAATGTTTATCACATACCTATGTAATGTAGTCCAAGGCCATTTGTTGTGGAGTAAATAGAATATTTTTATTTTTTTTATAAAAAAAAGAAAGTTTGTCTCCAAACGATCTGAGCTGTAAGTTAGGTTCAGGTTATTTTTTTATGACTACCCGGAAAGACTTGAGGACAGAAAATAAGTTGGGTTCGTTATTTTTTTTTACCACCTTTGAGGGCGGAAAAGAAGTTAGGTCCAGGTTATTTTTTTATTTGGAAAAGAAACCACCTTTGGAAAAGACTTTGAGGGCGGAAAAGAAGTTAGTTCCAGGTTATTTTTTTATGACCACCAGAAAGACTTTGAAGGCGGAAAAGAAGTTAGGTTCAGGTTATTTTTTTTATGACCACCCGGAAAGACTTTGAGGGTGAAGAAGAAGTTAGGTTTAGGTTATTTTTTATGATCACCCGAAAAGACTTTGACGGCGGAAAAAAGTTAGGTTCAGGTAATTTTTTTTATGACCACCCGGAAAGACTTGCAGAGGGGAGAAGAAGTTAGGTTTAGGTTATTTTTTTTATGACCACCCAGAAAGACTTTGATGGCGGAAAAGAAATTAGGTTCAGGTTATTTTTTTTTATGACCACCCGGAAAGCCCCTTTGAGGGGGCGTAAAAGAAGTTAGGTTCAGGTTATTTTTTTTTATGACCACCCAGAAAGACTGAGGGCGGAAAAGAAGTTAGGTTCAGGTTTTTTTTTTATGACCACCCGGAAAGACTTTGAGGGCGGAGAAGAAGTTAGGTTTAGGTTATTTTTTTTATGACCACCCGGAAAGACTTTGAGGATTGAAAAAACGTTCTAATTCATATTGTTGTTTGTTTGTTTGGTTTGGTCGTTCGTCTCGTTAGTGGTTTGGTAAAAATAATTTATATGTATAATTTACATAAAAGAAAATACAAAGTCAAAGTCAAAGTCAAATATTTTTATTCATGTAGGCTTAAAAATAGCACTTATAAATCGTCACTTTCTTGTTTTTTAGTTAGTTGACGTCAAAAAAATTACTTAAAGCTAAGTTTACCACCGCCTCCAAAGCGCAAGTGGAGAAGAGGCGGCGCAACAAACTCCACTGCTGCATTTTCTCCAAAGACGTCACTTTACAACATATGTCTTACAATTAAATAACTGTATATGTGGACGAATATACATTGAATATATATATATATATATTAAATGTCAAATTTATAAATTAATAAAAATTATAAATTAATAAAATGTCATTGTAAAAGTAAAAGTACACAATGTACCTAGAGAGTAATATGACAGTCTTAGGAGGTCACTGTACCAGGCTCCAGGCTCGGGCCACGCATTTTTGTCATTTACATAATCATCCGTCGTATAATATGCCTTCTTACAAAGTGTCTCCTTAATATAATGTTTAAATTTCTTGTCAGGCATATCAAGGACAGATTTTGGTATTTTATTATAATATCGTATACAGTTTCCCACAAATGATTTCCTAACCCTAGCCAGTCTGTGCCCTGGAACGTACAAGTTATGTTTGTTTCGCAGGGATATATCTGTGACATCACAAACTTTTTTGAAAGACGAAATATTTTTCCTAACATGCATAATGTTATCAAAAATATATTGGGATGGTAAGGTTAAAATATCTATATCTTTGAAGAAATCTCTGAGTGAATCTCTTTTTTCTTAATCTGTAAATAAAACGAATAGCTCTTTTTTGAAGTATAAAAATTGTTTGTATGTCGGCAGCTGCTCCCCAAAGTAATAGGCCATACGACATTAGGCTATGGAAATAACTAAAATAAACCAACCTAGCAGTTGCCACATCCGTCAGTTGTCTGATTCGTCTTACAGCATAAGCCGCGGAGCTCAGTTTTTTAGACAAATTAGAAATGTGAGCACCCCATTGTAATTTAGAATCTAATGTTATTCCTAAAAATGTGGTACTTTCAATGAACTCTAACTTATTACTATTTATATTGATATCAACATGGGCCTGCCTAACATTAGGAAGCGTAAATTTAATGCAATGGGTCTTACTTGCATTAAGCATCAGGTTATTAGCAGAAAACCAGTCTGATATGGCAGACAAAGTGCTGTTCACAGCATCCACATTTTCGCTATGGCGGTCAGTCTTAAAAATTAAAGACGTGTCATCAGCAAACAACACTATACCAGCCTGCTTCTCAACCATATAAGGCAGGTCGTTGACATAGACTAAAAAAGGAAAGGTCCTAAAATTGAACCTTGAGGTACGCCAATCATAACTTTGATCCTTTAGATTTTACGTTATTTAGGTCTACAGTCTGCAGCCTATCACTTAAATAAGATTTTATTAGTTCTATTGATTTAGTGTCAAAACCGTACTGAGAGAGCTTGAGCAAGAGAGTCTCATGGTCAACACAGTCAAACGCCTTAGATAAATCACAAAACGCTCCAATTGCATCCTGTGAATCTTCCCATGCATTGAAGATATGAGTAACCAAAGCCACTCCCGCATCAGTTGTGCATTTACCACTAGTAAATCCAAATTGTTGGCCGTGAAATAGATTGTGGATATTAAAGTACTGTTGCATTTGACTAAGCATAATCTTTTCAAATACTTTTACTCAAGACTGGCAAAATAGATATAGGCCTATAGTTGCCAGGCTCTGATTTTTCACCTTTTTTAAAGAGTGGAATTAATTTTGCTAAGTTTCATTAAATTTGGAAAAATGCCTTGGTCAACACATTCATTAAATATATAAGCTAAGTCGACAGCTATGATATTTATTATATGGAAAATTATGCTAACAGACATACCCCAGTGATCCTCAGACTTCTTAATGTTTAGTTCTTTAAAAGTTTTAATTATATCACTAGGGTCAATATGCGAGAATTTAAATTTAGAGGTGCAAGTGGTGACATTACTTTTAAGTAGGATTCGGCATTTTGAGGGCATGAATTTATGCTAGAGGTTAATTCTAAAGGTATGTTTGTAAAGTAATTTTCAAAAACATTTACTATTTCTTGTGTAGAAGTAATTTTTTTGTCATTATGTTTAATTTCCTTAATATTTTCTTTCAATTTAAATTTGCCTGTCTCTTTATTTATAATGCTCCAGGTTTCTTTCATCTTATTAGGAGCGTTACTGATCTTCCTTTTAATACAATTAGCCTTAGCCTGTCTGCAAGCTCTTTTAAAAGTTTTTGAATAATTTCTAACATAATCAACAAAAGTACTATCAAATCTATATTGTTTCTGGGCATACAAGTCAAATAATTTTTGTCTACTTATATATATACCTGTAGTAGCCCATTCGTTAAATTGTAATTTATTATTAAACTTACGTTGCTTCAATGTAAATGTTTTGGAAAAAGCATCAGAAACAGTACTAAATAAGTTGTTATAATGGGCATTTGGATCACTATCAGTGTATGTCACCGAGCACATTTTATTTTCCAACGTATTTTTGAATTTAATAATTTTTTGAGCAGTGATTGGTCTACACATGATTTTTTCCTCACTCAAGCTAGGTGTTATATTAAATGTAACTAATTGGCCGCAATGGTCAGATGGTAATTTTCTGAAAACTGATTTATTTTGTGGGTCCTGTTCACTAAAGACATTATCAATACATGTAGCAGATGTGGCAGTGGTGCGAGTAGGCTCTAAAAATACATTATCTAGATTGTAGCTCTTGAAAAGATTTTGAAACTGGGTGCTTACAGTAGAATGAACTAATAAATCAACATTAAAGTCACCACAAACAATTAACTTTTTGTTACTATTTGAAGCTACACTAAGAACTTCATCCATTACTGCTAAGAAATCTTTGAAAACACTACTGGGTGGACTGTATACACAGATAATGATATGGCCATCAAGCTCGGCACAGGATACCTCAACACACCGCTCAAGAGAGAGTCTTACTATGTCATGACGCTCCTTGCTGCGTAGACCATTTTTGATATATATTGCAGATCCGCCTCTACTCGTAGACCCTCTCTTATAGCAGCTAACAGTATTATAATTGTTTGGACTGACCACTGTCTCACCCTCTAAAATCCAATGTTCAGTCAAACATAAAATATCCACATTATATTCTTCTAAAAATAATTCAATAATTAATTCCTTGCCGGGAAGCCCTTCTAGATTTTGGTGAACTAATGTTAGTTCATGTGGCTTTCCCTTTGTCTTAACATGCAGTTTAAATTAATGGGCATGTCTACAGAATTACCATTACAGGCATTTGGCACTTCTGTAGATGTTGTCTTATAACTAATTTTTTGTTTACAATGTAAACTCGTCCAGAAATTTATAGTATAAGCTACTAAAGTAGCAACTTTACGTCTAGAAAACTTGGAAAGATATATATTATCTTTAGTCAGTGAACATTCACCAATAAAACTATTAGTATCAAAAAAGACTAATTTACTATTATGATGACTACATGTCATAGTATGAATTAATGTATTAAAATAGTGAATGCTTTTATTTTTTGTTGGAGGCTGGCAACTGAGATATGGGAAAGCACATATTATTACTTTATATACATTCAAATCATTCAGAGATTCTAAACCGCGAATAATATCCTTTTTAACAATTTATTACAGTTACCAATAAGTAATACAATAGTTGAGTTGCTGTTTATATTAGTAGTTTTGATACTGTCTATTATTTGGGTGTAGGTTGCATCAGGTAGGCAATAATTTGTGATGTTCTCTAGGTGCTGGCTGAACAAGTAACCCATATTGCGACCTACACTGTCAGAAAATATCAAAGTACTATGTGAGTTATCAGCACCGGCACAGTCAAACTGGGTGGTTGAGGATGTATGCAAGTCACCGTCATATGGAGAGAGAGTTGGTAGGGAGTCACTGATAACGGGTTTGTTAATCACCCCACAGGTACATAACTTGGTTGCAGAGTTCAGTTTCTCTTCTATGCACCTTTTATCTTCAATCAGTGACTCCATAGCCACCACATGTTCGGAGACTCTCGTTTAGACATGAATCAATTGTTTTCATGAGCTCAGAGCATCGCCCTTCAAGTTTACAGATGCTGGATTTAAGTCTGTCTATGTCGGCACTATACAACTCCTGACTCTCCGCCAATTTCTTTTTCAGTTAAATCTAATTTAGAGCAAACATTTTTATATATTATGGTTCCAGTTTTTAATAAACAAGATTTTTTTCTTATTAATTTTTGTTTGAATGCAATTTTTCTTGATAATTTTATTTAATCTATGAAGTTTTTTACATTTTTTGTGGCTCAATTTGTAATCCGATAAGCATTTATTATTTTTGCAAATATTACAGGCAGATTTACTTGTAAGGTCAATTTCATGGGAAGTAGGTAAGAGAGGAGCGGATGCAACCACAGTGATTATGTTATGTGGGTTATTGATCTCAGACGACTGATGTGACTGAGCAACCTGCTCGTAACTCTCAATTTGCCTCCGTGCCTCTCCTAGCTCCTTTTCTAACATGGTGTTCCGTGTGAGGATGTCCTCATACGTCTCACTGCATTGGCGGAAAGATCCTATCTCTAACTGTTGCTGGTCAAGCTGCTCCTTCATCTGGTCTCCGATAATTTTACTTTCTGACAGTTCATGTGTCAGCTGAGTATTTCTATTTAGTAATAATAGGAATTCGTGTTCATTCTGTTCCCTTTCCAAAAGTAGTTGGTCTTTCTCATGCTTCTCAGCCTGTAGTTTGAGTAGGGCTGCCTTCAGCTGGATATCAATCTGACGAGCAGTCACAGCACGGCTCGAGGTGGACATTTTAACAAAGAGATAAAAGGCAAATGATGGAGGTATTGCAAGGAAAAGAATGAACAATTGATATCAAATTTAGGGCGAGCAAAACCAGTTGGCCTAACCAACGACGATCTACCTACCTACTTTTTGTTAAAAAAATAATAATACTAATTTTGAAACATTTAACGTGAAAGTGTTATCAAGTGTGTGGCAAAAAACAAGAGAATAGTGTCTAAAGCATGTGCCTAAGAGTGTGAATAAAAAGAATTACCTTGTAAAAGTTGTAAAATAACACCGGTAAATAGTTATGTACCGGTAACACAGATGTCAACTTTAGGCACTATTTGTCGATAAACTTCGCCAATTTCCTACACAAAAACACAAAATATCACGATCACTACATAAGTTTTACACTTTTTAAATGAATTTAGATAGATTTAAGTGCTTTTAGAATTTATTTACAATAATTAAATACGGAGCTATCAAATTGACAAGTAAGCTCCAGTGTTGCCAGCCGCCAAAAAAATACAAGTCGTGTTATAGTTAAATAATAATTTCAGCTTCGTATGCAGTCGTTTTCGGCTGTGCATTGACTGTAAGTCAGTCAGCTCAGTCAGTCACTCCCTAACGCAAGATTTTATATATTTTGATGATTGATTGATACTATTTTAGCGCCTGGGCTATTAAGTGGTCTTCTAATTTTTTTTTATATTGTAAATTATACTATTTCTTTAACTGTGATTTTAACCTGCTCATCAGCACTCTTCAATCATACATACATACGTAAGAGTAAATCAATAAAAACGCGAGTAATAATCGAGAGGTCTAAGTTCGTGGCGAACTACTAGTACTACTTTGATTTATACTATTATGCTGCGCCTTTGGGCTTCGTTCCTGTGGGAATTTTGGGATTTTGGGTAGCCTATAGACTTCTTCATAAATGTAGCTATCATACTCAGAAATAATTTTTCAAATCGGATTGGTGGTTCCAGAGAAAAGCGTGTTCAAATAAACATAGTACATACTCTTCAGCTATATTATATCGGTATAGATTTTTATAAAATTTCAGCGAATAATGCTTTGTTTTATATCATATTCTCCTTTTGATTTATAGCTAAATTGCTTGAGTGTGGAATTAAGCAGATCGAAATGATTTTGCGCAAACAACCAAATTTATTTCAATCGTTTTATTCAAGCAGAATTCAAACCAAGTTCCCAACTATTACTATCGCTTTACCGCCACAAAACCAAGTTTAGCGGAATCCTTAAACTTGTTAGCAATACTTCTGGAGTTCGCATAAATCCGGTCGGAATAAAATAAAAATATACGAGATCGGCCCTCCGTGGGAAGTTTGAAAGAAACACAATAAGAATCAGAGATGTATATGTACCTAGATACCGTATGCCGTGCGACCGAGTGTGCCCTATATGTGTATGAAGCTGAGATTCATTTTCTGCCGATTTTGAAATCAATCCCGCAATAATTGATGTTGAAAAAATAAAAATGTGCCAATTGTGTAGTCCACAATTGTTATCATTCTTCAAGGTTTGTGATCCGCATTAATGGAAATATTTTGTTCATAATATTTATTTAAAAAATTTAAATTTTGTTCATATGTAACTATATATTTTTTTGCAGTTGCGGTATCTAGCGTTATATAATAACTCTATGATAAGAGTGAAGTTTAAATGTTGCCTCTCCCGCATTCTGACCCAGTCATGTTTGAGTTTCCACCATTTTTTGAGCTCCGAAACTTTTTTTATGTACACAAGCGTCATTTAGAGTTTGGTATAATTTTCTATTATGTTGGATGAGACGTTGGGGGATGTAACGCCAGATTTAAATTAAAAGTAAGGGAAATAAAAATGGACACTAGATTGCAAACTAAATTTAAAAAAACGTAGTTGAATTCGGTAATAAGTTTTCAAAACGTGTTAAATACTTTAACAAATAAACTAAATTACATAAAATCTGGCACAGATCGTCCTATAGGTGTAAGCTACACGTTAAATAAATAAACAATTATTTATCAGCCGAGGTGGGGCAAGCGATGACGTCAGCGCACGCTAGGTGGCGCTAATATCAGAGTTTCTGACATAGACAAAAGTAATTATCAGCATTAAAACAATACAATCTATTTATATATTCATGGATGTATGTACCGAACAGACCAAACTTCTTAATTGCGAAAGGTATTGAAAATAAATTGTTTTGATTCTTTTATTTTATCACATCTGAAAACTTTTTCTATTATCTGACAACTGTATTTGCTAGGGGCTTTGAAAATTAATGAAAACCACCCTTGTTTGTTAAGTGATAAAACAATTTTACATTAGCTTTTCAACGATAACGACCGAATATCTTTTCCACCCGCATCTCCCGATACAATACAAACGTCTAACTTATTTATACCCATATTACGGTAGACAAATCTAATTTCAGAAGTTGACAATGGAGAATTTCCCCTTCTTTTGTATTTATTAAAATTTTGTATATATTAGACAATGGTTTTGGAAATGAAATAACAAGTGACGGCTGAGTTAACGCGAAATCTCATTTGCATCATTTATCTCGATATTTTAAAAATCTATTGAAAGCAGCAGAAAGAGTCTTGTATGTTTTTTGTAGCAATTTTCATCGCGGATGCATAGCATTATATAATCTGTATATATCGAGGATATTAACCTAATGAAAAGACCAACGAATCCATATAATACGATTTTTCACCAGAGAATCAACCTATAAGATTCAACAGACAAAAAGATATGGCCATTCTGTACGTTCTATCTATTTCCTTGAAACCCGAATCCAATATACATATAGAAGCAAGGAAGTCTTGTCATACAGTCGATTGCACGTCAAGGTGTGCACGCAACTCTACCCTGTGGTGATAGGGACGATTTTCCAATGAATTTGGTTAGGTTGATGTACAGTTAACTGTAAATTGTGCGTTAGTCCGCAGTCTTAATACCCTAAATGTATATTTGATGATGTCGCATCGCATGTAGGCCCTGTAAGAGGATGGTAAGCAGTTGCTTAAGACGGTTTATATGCAGGGCGGGACCAGCCGGACTCCAATTTGTGGGGGCTGTTTATAGGTTTATTTAGATTAGAAGGGCCAGAGGGAAAAAGTAAAGACGCATGAACGCGACATCTAATTGATATCTGTATAGGTTGTATAGGTGATATACCTAGGTAGGTAATTTAATCTACAGCTTATTATTTAGCTTTTCTAATTTATTAGAATTTAATAGATTAGAAAAGCCAGCGTAAAACAAGCTTATTATTAAAAATAAAAGAACGTGATTGACGAAAATACAAATGAACTAATCTACTTTAATAAATTCTTTGTTCTTTTTCGTTTGTTTGTTAACTATTTATTGCACATACACACAAGAAAAATACAAACCATAGTGAAACAAAAAGAGACGGACTTATCCCTATAAAAGGGATTTTTACCAGTCAATCAAGTGTTTGCAAGGAATATTTGAATGAAATAAGAAGGGAAGCGTAAGGCAAAAATCAGAAAAAGAATAGAAGAACACGAAAATACATAACATAAAACATGAACTACAAAAACAAAGTTATATCTAAAATATACATATACCAAAGTATACATAAATACATATAAAAATATACATACAAAACATATACTTAAATACTTACACTCAAATGTCTAAAGAATCATTATATAAACTTTTGAGTTGAGATTTGAAGGAGCCATCTTTATGTTTTAAGAGGAAGCTTGTCTCGTTTTGTGGCGCTGCGTCTTTATTTTTACTAAAGGCTAAAGGCCTGTGTTTTTATTGCCGTCTGCATGAATTTTAGCCCTTATCGGAGTAACCTCAATAAAGAACACTGAATTACGTAGTAAAATTCGATTGGCCTTACAAGCTACGTCCATCGAGAAGAGCAATTCATTCATTTGTTTCTTATGAATTTTTATTTTGCTAGGTCAAAGAGTTACTTCCGTAAAAATGAAATAAAACACATCCAGTTACACTATTTACATCGCCTATTAAGCGCCACGAAAGCGTATTTTAAGATACAAATTCGTTAAGTTTCATAGAAATTGTATGAAATTGGAACGAAAATTTACACAAAAAATCTGATGAGAGTTCTAGGGTGTTAAAACGAATTATTTATCTATATAATTATGGGCCCCAATTTCACGTAAGTCATATCCACACTTGCTCAATTCTATTATTTTAAATATTTTTTTATCATAAAGTAAGATTTTCTTTTTAATTTTACGTAGAAAGAACGAAATTGTCTATGATTTTTATCAACCCTGCAAAGATTTTAGTCCAGCAAACTCAAGTATTCAGAAACTTCAAGCGTCGTTTGCTCTTTCAGCTGGCAAGTCGCGCGCGCAACAGCAATAAACTAAAGGTGGAACGACGTAGACAGACGTGTGAATGAGGCTGGGTGGAGTTCCTGCTTGGTGATCCTTATTGCGCCTGGTGTCCATTGTTCTTTGGCCAATTTAAGAAAAGTACAGTCGGTTGAGTGTTGTCAGTGGGAAGATAAAAAATATATCCAATCCATAGCAAAAAAAAATATTGTTTATATGCGTTTTCACCATTTTAAACTCGATCCGGGTACAGAGGAAGTAAATACAATACTGTTACAAGTAAAGGATATAGTTTATGTTATACAAGCCATACCCTGGGGCTTCGTTCGTGTGGGAATTTCGGGATAAAAATATCCTATGTGCTATTCCCGGTATTTTTCTACCGTTATACTAAATTTTAATAAATTTATCCTGGAGTTCCAACGGAAAGTTGATAAGGGATCACAAATATTGTTTTAATATTTACGTCTGGTTGAGTAATCTTTTCTTCACAGCTACTCTTAGGAATGCTTAGGAAAATGGCACTGACAAGAGCATACTCGTGTATGCTCTTGTCAGTGCCATTTTCCTAACTAATATTACAAATGCGAAAGTAAGCAAGTGTTGTTTGAATGAAGGACAAAGGGTCACTTTCATCGGGAAAAAGCACTGGTTCCGTGGGAAATTAACGCGTGCGAAGCCACGGGCAAAAGCTAGTTGTGGAATATACACGCAACGCAATGACTTTTTACACGACTGACCAAAAAAGGAGTGTTATGTTTTCAGGGTTCATGTATGTATGTATGTAAGTTTCTTTATTTCACCATAAGTCCTGAACGACCTAATAGATTTTGATGTGAGAGGTATTGTTAGATTCCTTGCATTCCTCCAAGTGGCTATGCATAGGCTATGTAAGTGTCAGTCGTGTTTTTTATTTTTAAATAATTAGCTTGTTTATCATTTCCTTTCTCCATTTCACGCACTAATTGATATATCATCAACAGGGAGCAGGTTTCCTCAATATGTTTTTCTTTATCGAAATCAAGTGATGGTCTAAAAAAACTACCATTTTCTAAAAAAACTACCATTTATGCATCAGATTGGTATACAAACTCATGAGGCGAGAGTAGGAGTGGAAACCTCTTGACCATAGGCGTCGTAACAGGCGACAGTCTTTACCACTTAATTAGACCACCACCGCTACAAAGTGTAAACTTGTAACCTTACAAAAAAATATTTTCATGTAAAAATATTGCCTCTACGACAAATTTGTTTCTCATATTTCTTTCAGATACACGAACTATGATGTTGTACAGTTTGATGACTTGATAATTCAATTATTTTTTTATTTATTTTTTTGTAGTTTTAATATTAGATTTTAGTTTTCTTAGTTAATTTAATGTTTAAATGTATATATATGAATATGTATTAATATAAATATACAGTTAACTTAAGAAAAAAAATATTTTGTATTTCATAAACACCCCATATCTCCAACGCCATATTATTATGTAATATCTCCATAACCTAAATAAGATACGTGACAATTCCTTATTTAATTTCAAAGTTTCAACTTCAAAGGCATCCTGGTGGATTCATGCCAAGGTTCCCAGAGATATATTGATACGATTACCCGGCGTGTCCTACGTGAGCTTCAAATGCGACAAATGCGGCGATGCGGCGCGATGCGATACCTTGATGTCAGGAAATATTACACGCGACAACGCCGCCAACATAACTACTATGACGCAGCGACCTAAAATGAGCCTTGGCCTCCGATAATAAGGAACATAGGCCATAGCTTTATACGTCCATACATTTGACATCTATGTATAGCGAGGTGCCGCGCTGCTATGTCGCATTTGCAGTTCACGCAGGTTACCTTACGGGGTTACAGAGTTGCAAACTTTCGTGATTACCGCCCTATCTCGTCATCTTTCGGGGAGGGGGGAGTCAAAACTGGATTTGCTTGTGAGTTGATATCAAAATTACATTATCGAATAGACGATTCGTATAAGGACTTTAATATTTTAATTGCTAAAGTTCTTTATAATATATTTAACAACAAAGTCTAACTTTGTTGTTAAGTATTTTATAAAGATTTCATGACGATATAGCGATTTATTTTTTATTTAGTTCACTGAGTGCGACGACCCGAGAATTTTGTAATAAAATAGAAGATGGAAGAATAAGTGAAAATAGTTGGTGTTGAAAGGTATTATTTGTACTTAAAACAAAAGTATACTTTTTAACAAGGAACATAAATAGACTTACTTCTAAAATATGCTAAACAGTGTACAATTGTACATAAATCTTTCGGAAAGGATAGTCCATCGTCATTTGGGTATACACATGTAACTTAAATAGGAGGAAACATGAGAAAATATCTAGCGAACCACCAACTTGCGAATAAATTTTCTCGCAAACGGTCCCCAAAATTGTGAATGTGTTTAATCGTTAGTAACGTCGGCAGAAACAGCAAAATTTAGGAGGTCTCCGAGGCTTGGCTGCCGACCAGAACGTCCAAGGAAGTACGTTAAATAAATCCTGCAGGAAGATAATAAATAAGCGTTAAGGATTCGATGTATAGCTGTACAGGAAAAAAGTATTGGCACAGATATATGGGTCCCCTTAAAGTTGTTTTGTTTTACGTTTTATGTGTAAAATTGAAAAAGAGACAAGAGACTGACAACAATTAGCTCTGTCTACCCCGTAAAGGATAGGACTTTATATTGTATCTGTATGAAAAAAAAAACGGTTTCCTAAAATATTATTCCTTAGACGTACATAAGGGAATTACTCAAAAAAAAATCAAGTGGTTTACCAGTATTATAACCTAAAAGTATTCTTATCTAAAAAAAAATCTATGATCTCGAACAAAAAATTTATCAAGGATCATAGTTAGGAAAAGCAATGAAAAAAAAAAAAATCCCACTTTAGTTCACCTTGGGAATCTATTTGAAAAGAAGGAGAATAGAATTATTCCACATTTCATGGCAAATTATATACTTACCTTTTTAATTCTCTAGAAAAATATACAAATCCGAGGCAGGAATTCTAGGAAGTATAATAACATTCATCACAGTTATTCTAAATCATGCAAACGACAAACCTAATTTCGGGGGGACGAAAAAGCCTTATTGTCATTTGTTAAAAAAATATCTGGAGCTCGAGAGGTCCCTGGTGAAAAATTAAAGCGGGTCCGGTACACATTTTAATAAATTAAGGAGAGTTGCAGAAAGGATGCTTAGTAGAAAGTGCCATTGTATTATTTTGTTTATCAATCAATCAAAAAATTTAAGAACTTCGTTCTTGTCGGTGGAGTAATTTCCATAGATGCCTTTTTTCTGCCATCAATTTAACCTCTCTATACGACATGACCTCTACCTTCTTTTTAATTTCGTCTATGAATGCCCTTCTTGGCTTTCCTTTCACTCCTTTTTTTCATTTTGTTTTATTTGACAATGTATTTCATATTCGCGCTCACTATAAGCATATGTATACTAGAAAATTAGTCCGCCATTTACAAGTTTTTTGTAAAGAAGTTAAATAAATAAATAAAAAATTAATTGTAGTTTTAAGGAAAATTTTCCGTTCTCGAGAATATTTCCGAGAAATTTCAGGAAAGTTTCCGCTTGTTCTTTGAAAAATTCGAGAACGGCTCATCACTAATCGGATGCAACATGACGCGTCTACGTTTTTATATATTTTTCAGTTTTCAATGATAGGTACTTTCTGTGTTGTAGATATTTTGTGACTTTTGTTGCTCTGAAAAATATGTTTCCCTTATTTGAGACGCGATATTTCAGTTTTTTAGCCGTCAGTGGGCAGTAATAGGGGTCTCTATTGTTTCCCCAAATTTTTTGTACTGGCATCTAATGTAGCGATTTGGTGCACAAACTTTTAGTACAACATTTTTTCGTACATTTTTATGAATTCTAATTTAAGTTTAGCCTATTTTTGATTGCTCCTCAAGTTTTTTATCGCCGTATGCTTATTTTACTTCCCAAATAAGTCATTAGGCCTAATAATTGATTATTTCTAATCATTCACAAATACTAATTAATATTTCGTACAAAGTAATTAAGCACAAAAAAGTGTAACACCTAATTATTTCTGTTATAATAATTTCTGATAATTATTACAAAGTATTTAAATCTAATAGGGGGACTTAAATTAAACATTGATGGATTTGTGTTTGAAAAATGTCGAGAAGTAAAAAGAAAGTTATATTAGGCATGTGAACTAAAACGTGCAGCATGCAAGCAAAGCAAGCAGCATGCAAGCAGAACAAGCAGCATGCAAGAAAGCAACCAGCACGCAAGCAAGCATGCAGCATGCAAGCAAGCATGCATAGTGCAGGTATGCAGCAAGCAAGCATGCAGCATGCAAGTATTTTCTGGGTGGCTCTACCAGAAGACTCGCTCCGTCGGCCCTTTGATTCTTTTTTCGTGCACTCGACCTCGCTACGCTCGAGAGGTCGCCGGCTCGCTTCGCTCGCCACCTCCCCTCGCTGCGCTTCGGCCTCGTGCCCTCATTTTCTCAGGACCTCCATTCGCGAAGCTTCTGGTCTCCGCGCGAAGGAATAACACTCTAGGTATAGGGCAAACTTGAGCCACGTGGAGTCAGGTGCTCTAAGTCGGATCTGTCACTTATGAAGAATTTTTGAATTATTATTAGTAGTGCATTACTAACATCATTCTGAAAAAGCTGATTGACGACAGACTGGACTGTCCTTATCTCCGGCACTGCTGTGATAGACATGTCACGAGTACCCATGCCGGTGAGAAGGTACCTAATAGTAATAATTAAATTTACTAATATAATGATTCAATTAGTTATAATTATAAGAAGTGATTATAATAGTAAGTAATAATTGTCTCAAACAAATTTATACGAGGATATCGTTACGTGTAAAAATTTAAAAGCCAAACGATTTTAGAACATCTAATAATGTAGACTCAAAAATTGCATCTAATAATTATTAGGCTAAATTATTATTGTGCAAAAACATCAATTAGGCGAGACAATAATGTGCGTATAACAAGTTTAGGCCAATAAGGTTCGGCGAAGTGAAATTAGAGACAAAAATTTTTAAGCGAAACAAAGGGCACCCGGTAATAGGATTTATGATAGAAAAACACAGATGTTCCGAACGTGAGGAAGTTTGTTTTCAGCTGTAAATAACCTTTTGACTTTTCGGTGATGCTTGGACTTGATTGGGACTTTTCTCGAATATTATTATCAACTAGTAAATCAATGTGGGAACTTCATGCAAAGCTTCGGGTTGTGTTCATGCAAATAGTGTTTTTTTTTTTCAATCCAGGAAATAGAGTTTACAGAAATTTAAGATCGGCCTAAAAAGTAGACAGTTGGATTTAAAAACTCAGTTGATGAATATTTGTTCGTAATCGACTAAATCGTGTCTAAAATATTGCCTTTAGAAATATAAAAGTTTACATTCTTTGGAGTACAAAGTGCTACAAATATAAAATTTTATGCAAGTGAAGAGTAAGGAAACTTTTTTGAAAGTAAACATCATCAGTATCACAAACAAAAGAATAACAACAACAATTTAAAAAACATGAATATAATAAAAATACAATTTAATTACTACTGCGTCATTTACGTCAAAATGAAACAAAATGCCGCGCAAAATCAGCGTCATTTTCCGCAGTGACTTCTAAATAAATTAGATTCGTCAGAAATCAAATAAGCCGCGACAAGCGGCCGCACAATGGAGGCTTAATGAAATTAACCGACCTAATTATTCTTTTCACGGGAATAAAAGATAATGTTGACATTGACTTCTATTCAATTTAAGTAATACTGGAGAAGCTGTACGAAAGTATAGCTATGATAGAGTAGTCCTTTTCTAAAAAGGAGTGGTAAAATGGACAACGTTTCTACATTTCTGGCAAAAGGCATTGTGTGAATTTACTTGACTTTATATAATTACACAAATACCATTACTTTAAATTAGTAGTGAAGAATAATTTAATTTTGCATAATGTTTTTCAAATAATAAGATTCACCGTGAGACCACATGCATATTTTAAATGTGGTCTCATGGTGAATGCAAAAAAAATATATTTTGCGTTTCACTATTTGACCACACGGTCAGCCACGTGTAGTCAATTGGTTAATGCTCAAAGAAACACAGGCGACTACAAAAACAACAGATTTCTATCCGGATTTATCCGGGACGCGCTTAGATGCGTACGCGCGGCACACCAGAATAAATTGTGTACCCACCTTCATATTTTATGCTCGATGATTAATGTCATGCCAGTGTACTTTTAAACCTAATTACTTGGTTTTTATACACTGTTAGCAGTTAAGTTTTGAGACAATTTGTAATTAATAAATAAATTAATCTGCAACCAATCCAGTACAGCCATTTTACTTGAAGTCAACGAGAGTAAAAGATAACGTCTCCAGATGTCAGGCTGTAATTTTGAATGGCCAATTTTTAGCCACGAATTTTGTTCAGAAAGTCACAAGATTCCGACTTGGACTTCGTAAGTTACTTTGACATTTTTGATAAGCTTTATACCGATTGTGAAATAAGAACAATGTTTTCTTTTTCTATTTAATATTTTATTAGCTTATGTCCGTGGCTTCGCTCGCGTAGTTTATACACAAAACCATCATAATGAGACTCATGACGTCAGCTAAGAGCTTTTGAATTATGCACCGAATATGAATGCGTTTTCTTTGCGTATAATATCATCCTGATGGTTTATAGGTATAATAAGCTGCCATATGAAGTCACGGTGGGTTGCTAGTAAACTATAACAATATCTTTTTTTTAGCCTCCCCTTTATATCTTCAACTACTTCCATCGCTCGCCAGTAACAATATCTATACATTAGAATAATATATTCGTGAAAATACATATGCAGTGAAATATTTTGTAGAGGACCTTCCCTTGACAATAAAAAAAAATATCATTTGTGTCCGGGAAAATGTATAAACGACGCAACGCATAAATGATTTCGAAGTGTTACTGATATGTCCCCGGAGAGGAAAATACGCCTTTAATTTCCATAGTTGTAATTGGAAAATTAATGCGATCGGGTAATTGCTTCCGTGATTTATATGGAAATCCAATTTTTCGTTCAGTTAATTAAGTGTTTGTATGAATCTGATCATTTCGAGTATACATAAAATAATCATGTCCTGTTTAAATGGTCATCTATGTAGACATTAATATTATGTATTTTTTTAGTTAAATTGATTCTATGCTCTATTAACATTATGCTTGGCAACACTGCGGTGCACCTCTGCAGTTGGAGGGGCGACGGCGAGCAGCTACGCAGCCGATGCCCAAGCGGGCGAAACTCTCTTCTATTCCAGCAGCGGAACGCGACGGTCGTTTATTGGCACTGTGCTTGCTCTCCCCTTTGTGTAACATTTATTTAACTTTCATAGTACATTTAACTGCATTATCCCGGAATAACTATTAAATGATTAACTGTTATAATTTTAATACTGTTACCGAGTGTTTTATCTATTTTAATGTGAAATAAAAATAGTACCAGTTGTCTTATATTTAACTTTACCACGCCCACATTATATTCCGTTAATCTTCTAGTTAACATCAGAAGTGGGATAAAAGAAAGAAATACTTAATCTTGTTTGTTGATAATTTTTGTGAGGCATTTTTCAGTTGCAATTTGAATTATTTGAATTACAATCATAAATTCGAGAGCAAGGCACGTAAATTAATCTTGTTATCAAGTAATGAAGGTAACATTAATTTTTGCTGTCATATCTACCCGAAGATGCAAGTTTTACGAAGTGCAAATTTGTGTATGTAGTGTAAAAATGTGTTCATTTTTTTTGTGTAAAAGTGTGACAATGGGGTAAGTCTTTTAATTTTTACCCGTAGAAGCAAATTCAGTAGTTGTTTGAAAAACAGTTACGTATTTTCAAATCGTTTGAAGGTGAAAGAATATTTCAGATTTAAATTGTGTTAATTTGTGCTTGTTACGGCATAAATTTAAGAAAGTGTGCAAATTTATTTTATTTTAATGGTTTGAAACTACGTATTTTCAAATCATTTGAAGGTGTAAGAATATTTCAAATTTAAATTGTGTTAATTTGTGCTTGTTACGGCATAAATTTAACAAAGTGTGCAAATTTATTTTATTTTAATGAAACTGATTTCAATCGATTTTTTTTTTCGCGTAGTAGTATTATTAGTTTGTATTCAGTCAGACGGAATTTAGGATCTAGACTTATTGAACGGTCATTCTAATAAGTTTGGGTGGAAGGTGGGATCCTACCCTACCCACATTTGAAATAATTGTCATTTTTCATGACGGAATTTACCTAATTAAAGTTTAATTACGAAGTAAAAAAAAATACAGGATATAGATTATGTTTATTAAAGTATTAATCGAGTACTTTTGTTTTTGGACTAATATTCTAAAAGATATGAAAAAGTTACAAAATCTGTTCGATCCTGCCAATCTTTGTTTTTTGTAGCTCACATCAGTGCGCAATGTATATTTAAATCATTTAAAGCAACAAAAAAAATTGCGATTCAAATTGTTTTAATTTGCGCGTGTTGTCGCACAATTTAATAAGATTTAAGTACCTATGTGGGATAATTCAAGTAATTTCAACCAGAATCTGGTGAGAGAAAATGAGTTTGGATGTAGCTTGTTTACAGTTTTCGGTCCGAATCCAGTCATTGCTCCAAACTACCGCCTAGTATTTTTTATATACCTACCTACTTGTTAGTATGTGTACATAGTTTACGATACAATACAAAATATTTAACTACCCATAAACCATAAAAATGAAACCTGATCTTTACATGAAAGTTGTAATTTTACATACAACTAATGCATTGTTTTTGATTAAGTTACTTTGCTTAATCTAATCATGTACTTTAATTTGATGTGACAGAAAACTTTTCGTTTAAAATTTGAATAGATCGTTGGAATGGCATCGATACGCCAAGAATGCGATTTCATTTTGATTACATTGCAATAATAGATATTAAAATAAAGGGTCTTGCACATTCTCCTTGACATTTTGAGTTGCATATAAAGGGATGCCTGGCAGTTGTGAAGTCTAGGGTTTAGAAGATAACCCCTATTCTTTAACACTGTTATCGGCAGCTAGTCGACTACACTAGTTCCCATAAAGTGTTCTCATATTAAATGTTAAGGTGGAATCGACAGACCTGCAGATTGTTTTATTATTTTTTCTTAATAGTGTACTTAATGGCTACTTACACAGATGGTCTTATATATTTGCCTTGAGTTGCATATAACAAGGTGACTGACAGTATAAACTGGGTGAAGTTACTTCTATAGTCTAGCTAGAAGGTACTTCTAACACCTAGATAAAACTATCTAGCCTCATAACATGTGCTCATGTCAGATAGTCTTATACATTCTCTTTGAGTTAGGTACATATAACGGGGTGCCTGACAGTATAAACTGGGTGAATTACTTCTATAGTCTAGGAAGTTAAACTGGGCGAAGTTACTTCCACCTAGATAAAACTGTCTAGCCTCATAACATGTGCTCATGTGATTATGACAGACTTTTCGATTATGAATACATTTGGAAACTGTGCTTATGCTAATGAAAACTTTATCTGTTTAGACTCGTGAATCAGACTGACCACGACGCGATCCGAGGACGGACACGAAAGCAGGATGGCCGAGTGGTGTCAACACATCCGTTCAATATTATTGTCATATCCGGTCAGGTATTCCGGCAATCGAGTAAGTTAATAACCAACACATGAGGGTTGGACGTCGTTTTTCATTACTCATGTTAGCCATTGAGTTTCAAAGTTCCTTTCATATAGAGTGAGGTAATATATAAATCATATTTTTTCTCTGCACGCGTGAGCAGAGTAAAAGATGGTACAAGCACGCTTAAATATTTTATTTATCTGCTATTAGTTGTATTACAATCACGAAAATAATTGATAAGTACATAATCTATACGTGCAGTGCTGACAAAATTATGAGATTTCATGTGATTTATGGGTAAAGATAAAATGAACAAAGGGTTAATGGTCTCTAGAACTGCTGACATAGTTAAATGTGAAAAAAATATGGTATGTTGGAAGTAAAATGAAAAATATCAATCATTTAGTTGAAAGCTTTATTTTGAAAAAAAAATATTTTTGTGGTTGGAAGTAAGAATTTTGTTGTATCGAATTTTATAATCTTGGTGTCTCAAATCTAAATTGCTAGGGGCACCATACTGTTCTTGGATCAACTAAGGAATCCACGGTCAGTTAAGTCACGACTGGCCGAGCTAAAACAATGTTTGTGTTTGCAGACAATCAGATGGTGCCTGAGGTCAGTCACCGCGCAGAGCATGTGTTGGCAACACTGTGGTGCACACTCTTCAGCAAGTTGGAGGGGCGTGACGGTGCGAGTTATGAGTAGCTGAGCCGACGCCCTGGCGGGCGAAACTCTCTTCTATTCAGCAGCAGCAGAACGCGTTATTTGGTCGTTTATTTTGGCACTGTGCTTGCTCTCCTTGTGTAACATTTATTTAACTTTCATAGTACATTTAACTGCAGTTATCCCGGACACTAACTATTAAATGATTTACTGTTATAATTTTAATACTGTTACCGAGTGTTTTATCTATTTTAATGTGAAATAAAAATAGTACCAGTTGTCTTATATTTAACTTTAACACGCCCACATTATATTCCGTTAATCTTCTTCAAAGTTAACAATTACCAACAGATAAATTGCTTTAATCTTGTCTGCGCCTCACATGATTAGGAATTTGGAATCTAGAGTGATTTTCATGGTGCCATTACCAAAGAATCCAAATTCTAAGCGTCAAACTCTTAGATTAACATAGTATCTCTCTCTCTCTCAGCCTAAAGACGTCCACTGCTGGACAAAGGCCTCTCCCAAGGATTTTATCCGTGGGGGGGTTTGCCGTAATCGCCACGCTTGGCAGGCGGGTTGGCGATCACAGTGTGATGGCATAGTACGCGGAAAGATGCTGCTGCCCATCCTCCAGTGTTTTTAATCTTAAGTCGCCTCTTACGACACCCACGGGAAGAGATGGGTTGGTGCTATTCTAGGGCCACACCACAGGCCAGATTAACATAGTATACCTAGGTATAATTTGTGGTTTAACGCAAATCTTAAGGTGTCTAAGGGCATTTGAAATGACTTACCGCCATACCGGGTACCGCCATTTTGTGCAGGTTTCCACACGTAGCAGGTGGTGGCTGAAGAAAAATGACCGTACATAAGTCAGGTTGATCTACAGACTCAGAGGTACATTTCGGGACTCGGCTGAGGTTTGAACATACCCCTTCTCGGACGTAAGTCGAGCGTCTATTTCACTGAGCTACCATCACTTCAAACCGCTTGAAAGCTGGTGGGAAATAACTATCTTTAAACTTAGAAAACAAAATTCCTGACACTTTTATTTCAATGGTTGGCAGTTGGAGTTGCAACCAGTTCTTATTTTTTCCATGGTTGCAACCGATGGTTACAGGAAAAGAGGTAAGGCTAAAGTATGAGATGGTCGGATGATTTAAAGGCGTTTTGTCAAACGCCATGACCAGACCATGGTCTTGTCTCTCCTTTCCTTACCAAACGCGGTTTATGCGGTTATATGCCTCCTCTAACTCTGAGCCAGCAGTGGGACACTAGGAAAAAATCACTTGCAGTAAGAAAATGATAAAGGTAACAAATCAAAATAAAACTAATAACCGCATCCGAGTTTCTACAAGTTCATCCATTCATTTATAGGCTGTTATAGCACCGTTTTACTGCAGTCGTAAGATTGCGATCTTGTTAGCAAACTTCTGCCATCAAAGCGGGTTAGTTTGTTAGTTACATCGTTTAGGACAACTTTTGATTAGCTTGTGTTTACCCTACTGAAGGTAGTCGTTTGAAGATACTATTATTTAATTTACCTTTTTTTGGGACAGTAATAGAGCGAAAAAAAGCAAGGAGGAAAGAAAGAAAAAAAAGGGGGAGGTGAGGTCCAGGGAGACCGAGAAAGAGTTGTGTAAGCCAATTGAAAGAGATGGCAGGGTAGTGTCTTATCAAGACCTTAAATGTAAAGCCGAGAATGAGGTGTGGAGTATACTCCACCGACAAGAGCACAGCTCTTAAATAAGAAGAAGTAATAGAGTGATTTCTCTCTAACTCCGTCGCTAACTACATAATTAGGAAGGTAGGAGAAACAAAATCATATTTTTTATGTCACACATCTCTGTATCTAGGGAAACCACATCTAAATTGTTCGAGTAGAATATGCGATAAGCATATACGGATGGAAACATCCTATTCATTTCGAAGAGCCTGTTAATGGTCTGTCTTTATATATAAAATGTAGGTAAAGTTAGCTTATATATAGGTTAGGTAGCGACCTGGTGAAGGTCGCGGATGCGCATGGATGCGGGCAGCGCAGGACCGGTCGTTGTGGAAATCTGGGGAAGGCCTTTGTCCAGCAGTGGACGTCTTTTGGCTGAGAGCGAGAGAGAGAAAGTTAGGTTAAAGGTTATTTTAAAAATAATACCTCTTCGGTCGGTACATCTTTAGAAAGGGGCTTTTTAGGGATGGGACGTTTTGGGAAAGGGACGTTTCGAAACCGGAGGTCATTTTAGACTATGTTACGACAAACATCGGCACAAGTCACACCACATTAAAGCTTGAAACATTGTAAAATCCCACCGATAACAAATAGTCCGGTCATTCTATGTAACCAATGTATGGGGAAGAAAAACTAATTCATAAAGTTTTGAAACTTGTGTGACATATACCTTCGGTTGTGGTGTTCAACGCTCACTACCCTCCCCTGCCCTCCCCCTGACGCTACCCCCACTTTACTCCTGAAATGTGTCCCCTTTACCGGTTTTTTCACTTTTTCTCGAAAACTATGATAGAAACGAAAAAGGTGTCAAAGGCAAAGATGATCCTTATTAAATTCTTAATAAAATGTATCACATGTCTTATTTTGATAGACTTGATGGTTTACGAGCTAAAAGTTGTGTTTGGGGCACATGGGGAGAAAATGTACGTAAAAAAGGGGTATTCTTGCAGTTTTACTATTATATCTCGAATAAAACCCAGAATTTCGAAAACATAGTTCTATTAAAAGTTTTAGAACATTAAATTCTGCGTTTAATGGGATAAATACATATATTTTGGACCACTCTGTTCTATATACTAGTGCTCATCGAAATTGCACAAATCCCACAGATATTTTAAATGCGAAAGTTTTGATGTATGTTTAATCCTCAACTACGCAAAATCTACTGGACGGATTTCAATAAAATTTCATATACTGCTAGAAAAATACTGGGTATAGTACATAGAGTACTCATTATCCCGAAAATCCTACGGGAATAGGGCCCCGAGGCGCAACTAATATTGCCTTTTTCATAGGTATGGAAAACTTGCTACGCCCCGGGACTCCGCTCAGTTGGGAGTTTTGGGATAAAAATTATCTTATGTAATTTTTTAAGTCTTTCTCTATTTGTTTACTAAACTTCGTCGAGATCCGTCCAGTAGATTTCGTGTGATTGAGTGACAAAAATTTCGAGTTTGTATGGGAACTTCATCATTTATGATAATATACTAGATGCGCCCGAGGCTTCGCTCCTGTGAGAATTTCAGAAAAAAAGTAGATTATATGCATTTTTAGGTTTAATCTGTGTACAATTTTTTTTGTTGAAATATGCCCGGTAGATTTTGTGTAATTGAATAACAAACATACATCCGAGACATCCAAATCGTAAAAAAAGTATGTGTTACTCAATTATAAAATTCACCGAGCATATTTTGACTGAAAATTAGTAGACGAGTAGAGTTAAAACCCAAAATGCATATAATCTACTTTTTTTCCTGAAATTTGCAGAGACGGAAGCTGAGCGCATCTAGTATATGTTATCATAAATGATAAAATTCCATACAAACAATTTTTTTGTCACTCGATCACACGAAGTATATTCCCGGTATTTTTCTACCCGTGTACCGAATTTCATCGAAATCCGTCTAGTAGATTGTGCGTAGTTGAGTATTAAACATACATCTAAATTTTCACATTTACAATATCTGTGGGATTTGTGCAATTTCGTTGAGCACTAGTATTGGACCGAGTGGTCCAAAATATATGTATTTAGTCCCATTAAACGCAGAATATAATGCTCTAAAACTTTTAATAGCACTATGTTTTCGAAATTCTGGGTCTTTTTCGAGATATGATAGTAAAACTGCAACAATACCTCTATTTTTAGGTACATTTTCACAACATGTGCCCCAAACACAACTTTTAGCTGGTAAACCGTCAAGTCTATCAAAATAAGACATGAGACATATTTTATTAAGAATTTAATAAGGATCATCTTTGCCTTTGACACCTTTTTCGTATCTATAATAGTTTTCGAGAAAAAGTGAAAAAACCGGTAAAGGGGACACATTTCAGAGTAAAGGGGGGGTAGCGTCAGGGGGAGGGCAGGGGAGGGTAGTGAGCGTTGAACACCACAACCGAAGGTATATGTCACACAAGTTTCAAAACTTTATGAATTAGTTTTTCTGAAAACATAGAATGACCGGACTTAAATCTAATAGACTTAACAAGTGACTGTCGGACCACCTCCGCGTCTACACGTGAGCTGAGAGATAAGATCAGCTTAATTGGACGTAGCCATTGTCCTGTACAGCTTCCAGAGATTATGTGATTTAGTGTTATCAGGCCGAGGTGTTGACCGTGTCCAGTTAGGCTTTTGAGAGATAAGCCTGAACATACAGACGGATAACTCGCCGTTAGGTGTTATTTACGGACCTGAAATTTACAAGGATTCTTACAACTTAATGAAATTTAATTTGATTTGTTTTAAAATCAAAAAATTATTTTAAAGGACATAGAGCACCAATGTATGGGCTCCGTCCCCACCCACCAACACAAATGGGACTGATGCCAAAGTGTTCCTAAAATGTCTATTATTTCATTAAAATACTTTTTTTCCTAAATCTGTGGGGTTAATTGAAAAAAGTTTTGTAAAAATAATTGGGTTCCATATAAAAATGTATGGGATCTACCAACATAAATGAAACTGATGCCAAAAAGTTCCTGAAGTATCTACTATTTCATTAAAATCCTATTTCTTTCATAAATCAGTGGGGTTAATTAAAAAAACAACATTTTGTAAAATATTTGGGCTCCATATAAAAATGTATGGGATAAATATTTGTAAAACGTTCGATACCATAGAAAACCCCATGCATTTGGGCAACGACACCTTAGTAAAAAATATCAGCTTGCACAGATTTATGTCGATTTACCTATGTTTCATTACTGTGGTTGGGGACTATTCCGCCCATAGTCCTTTATGAAAACAAATTATAATATAGGAACTCGTATTTTATAGTCTTTTTAATCCAACCAGCACTGCTCGTTTTCAGCTCTAACATATTTAAAAAAAAATTGAAAGAAATTGCTTACGGGAAAAGTTCGCCTTTTTCGCATTTATTGCCAAAGCCAAGGATTTTTGTATCGTCTTTTGTTTATCTTTTCGTATATAAGTGTTAAGTAGATTGCTATAAAAAGCATCACAAAACATTATTCTCACGAGCATTACGATACCATTTATTATCGCAACGCTAACGATAATAGATATCAGGATTACGAGGAAAAAAACTATGACAATGTGCCCCGAGCGGTTTGTGAATTATGGCGTATAAGCGGGGAGGAGGCAGTGAGTGATGACGTCACGTCACGCGTGTCGTGACGTGTGACGTATGCTTAGGTGGAGGGGGCATGTAGCAGGTTCATATCCGAGTCCGAGTGGTTTGAATGAGTGCTGGATATTTCGAATATGTTTTCTGGGTAGATTTATGAGTTTTTACATTGTTGATTTTTTAAAATTTATATCATTTTTAGCCATCTTGACGGTGAATCCAAACCATTACCATACCTGCTCAATGCCACAAAATTAATATATGCTTATGCTTATATTAGCCGAGCAATCATGTAACATGCAACTTTTTATTATAAAGAAATGCGCGATGAAAACTGAAAATACATATAATATGTTCCCATAGATGTAAATGTTTGTTCCCAACAAGTTATTTGAATGTAAAATGGAGATCTGGAGGCCTTCCAAAGAGCCGGCTGGCAGAAAGAGCGCAGAACAGGAAGGAGTGGAAGTCTCATGTATCGGAGGCCAAGATACTCTTTGGGTCGTCGAGCCATCGAAGTAAGTAGGGAGCCTACTAGTAATATACTAAGTACCTTATTGACCACATCTTGGGTGGTCCTCCTACGCTGTAGTCGTACGAGTATGTTACCTACACATTGCATGACTATTTATCACGATAATATGGCAACAATTGGTCACTTTTTATTTTCGGTCTCTGTCTGTAGAGTCCAAGCCTCGAAATAGTTACTGCCGTATATTAGCTATGAGATCCTTATTTTGTTAAATTTTTTAGATCCAAAAATTCTTTTTCATAATTTTAGTAATATTCAAACGATAGAATACAAATCGCAAAGTAAAGGATATGATTTTAATGTCGTCAATCCACCGTTTCCAAGATACTATATCGGAGAAGAAACGCTTTGTACAAAAACATGAGTGTACAAATGTTATAAACTCCACTACACTCAATCAGTGACCCCTATAAAGGTCTATACAACAACGTGGTCGCAAAACTTGTATAACAGAATTTGGGGTGCAATGCAACAGAGATCGCGTCGCTGTCGCCAGTCGCGACGCTGCATACCAACGAGCAGCCGCCAGCGGTCGCAAACATTCGGTTAATTTTTGTGACTCCTGTAAAGTTAAGTTTTATACCAATGATTATTTTATCTTTATTAATGAATTTAGGGTGCAATGCAACAGAGATCGCGTCGTTGTCGCGCCGCTGCATACTAACGAGCAGCCGCCGCCAGCGGTCGCAAACATTTTGTTTAAAATCTTCGAGTGTAGAGGTTTGGTGACAATTACGAATTAATCTGTTATGGTGAATAGGGTGCAATGCAATTGAGATCGCCATCGGCCAGTCGCTGCGACATAACAACTTAAACTTGGGACGAGTTATGCTGTCGAATGCTCTGCACTACAAACTTGAATTGCCTGAGTCAAATTAATGGATATTTAAATGCTGACGAAATCACCAAAAACGGCGAAAAAGCTCCATCTATTTAGCATTACCATGACTTTGAATATAAGTAAATACTGGTGTAATATTTTTAATTAAGTGATTTAATTTCAACAATATTTATGCTGTAAATATTTTACATTAATCGTAACAAGTTATTAAAAATGTTGCCAACCCCTGTCCCAGTTAGTGCATCCAGTTCTACAATTCACAGAGGACGTGGATAGAGCGCAGGCATTAGTCTAATGTTCAGCACTTTAAGGCGAAAACGGCGTGACATAGCACCGCGCTAACGCATTCACTTTGTATACCAAACGGTGACACATTGACAGGCGATTATTACCCCTATAGAGTTGTTAAAGGCTATACACCGGGCGAGGCCCTGTCAATTTATTAAATAAATTGACGTCGTTTGTTGCGTGTTTGTAATTAAAATGTTTGCGATCTGAAATATTGCGTTATTTACGGCTAAATTTGTTCGTTAGGTTGTTTTAAGTCCGACGACAAAATAAGGGCTATAAAATTTTAAATATGTATATGTATTTGAAAGAATATAACATGTACATACTTTAAAAAGGGGCATATAACAGATGAGCATATATAACAAGAGAGTGATGAATGAGAGAGATCTATAAGGATCATAATAAGGGGAGATCCACAAACTCTGTCTACCACCACCGTGCAAAATAAATATGACAGTAGTATACATTCGAATGATACACATAAGTAATACATTTTCATTTCAAATCAGAGTAGCTAGTAACAAATGAGATGGACCAAATGAGAACGTATCATTCTTCTTATGTCATTTTGTGGATGTAACACAATAACTATTTGGGCAATGAGCGATTTTTCTGACAGCTAATTAAGAAAAAAAAAAAAAGTATATATATAAGTCTCAACAGATATCGTTTTATGAAAGCCGAGTCGTAATAATGGCTGAACCTATATGGTGCGCTTTTTCCTGTCAACCAGAGGCATACAAAAAAATCACCTAACAGTTTGACAGTTGCACAAATCACAATATTGATACTTTTTAGATATTTTTTTTACTAAGTTTTATTTAAAAAAAAAGCCAATCCCGTGAATTTTTGCTTTTTGTATGGAACTTTTTCTCTCGCCTTTACTTAAGCGCCATCTATGAAGTCATCTGGAACTATTTTTTTTTAAATTTTGATCTCGGAAAATCCCTCATTGCTTGTTATGGCTTGTTTTGGGATTTGCCTTCTCCATTTCACACACAAGCTCTTAAAACATCAACTAGAGCGCTTTCCTCATGATGTTTTCCTATGAAAACTACCATTCATGAGTCAGATTGGTATGCAAACTCATGAGGCACGAATAGTATTTGAATAACACATACAAATAATAGTACGTATTCAATTCTTGTTTTGTCTTTCTCGACATAATAATGTTAGAAACCTTTTTAAATATAAATATGTAGATTAGAATTATTATTTGTATTCATCAATTTACGGACTGATCGCATAAGGTTTATTATCTGTGCGCTGTCACATTGACACTGGCTGGTTAATCTTCCCGCCAATTTTAAAAAGGTGATCGATCAGTCCGTCTTTTGTTTTTTATGGTGATGTTATGGAAAATATACATTGTTAATGTAAGTATGTGTTATTATTTAATTAAATATAAGTATTTAGAACTTCCAAATAATTATTACGAATTTATAACTAATCTCTGCTTGAACAATCATTTAGATATATTGGTTTTGTTTCTCCTATACGGAGAAGTAAGGGAATATTGTACTTTTAAGCAAAGCATTTAAAACACGCCTAATACTTTTATTTACAATGTTACCGGTTATCCAACAAATTCAGAAGTGGGATCGATATGTAATTTTATAGTTTTTACTAGACAAATATTATCTGTAGTGGTAAAATTTTGTTCAAGCAGTTTTATTGGAGAAAATATTTTATGTATTGAAAAACATCACAAAATAGTGAAAATGTAGAAAAACGACTAGCTTAGTTTTTTTTTAAATATATACTTACATACGTATATATAATGTACATAAATATGTACTTATACTTTTACATATAAGTAAGTACAGTAAGCTCAGTAAATTCATTTAAGTAAGTGAGTAATGTAAGTGTAGGTATGCATTTAACTATATTTTATTCAAGTAATGGCAAACATTATATAATAAAATAACAAATAAAATTTTTTGAAGTTTCTTGTTTTATTTAAATAAAATAAGTACCTGTATAATTTATGAATATACTTTATGAATATAGTTAGGTACTTACTTTGTTGCTTTAATTATGTACTAAGTACCTGATTATGCACCTTTGCACATCAAATGTTTGTCTGTGATTCTTTAATTTACTGTTGTTTATTTGTGCACTAAAGGGTTACCTATATTTTTGGGTAAAATTGTTAGTTACATTTTAGAAACATACCATTTTGATTAGACATTTTCAAATGAAAATTATATACTTGTACGGTTTCACCGCACATACAAATCGCCCAATAAGCATTATTACACGAATGCATATTTTTGTCTATCTATCAATCAGTTCACGATTCACCTTCGCACATCATCACCGCGCATCGCGTTCGTGTACTCATTAGCATTTAAGTATTTTCGAATACATTTGCTTTTATATCAGCAGCATCTATTATTTATCTTATCAGCATCAGCTACTCAGGTGTTAACATACAATACTCTCGCACTTTGTTTCTTACACGTCTAGGCATATCATATTTGAAATTTGTATTAGCAACATTCATTGTGCTGGCGTTTAAACCTTTTGCAGAGGTACCTCGAAAACGGCAAGTTCAGAGCCAGGCCGCCGTGCAGGGTGCAGAGCTACGCCGTGCAGGGTGCAGGGCTACGCGGTGCTAGTAGCAGAGCCACGTCGTGAGAGGAGCTGCGCTGCGTCGTATGAGGAGCTGCGCTGTGCCGTGAGAGGAGCTGCACCGCGCTGTGAGAGGACACTGCGTCGAGTCGTTTGAGGAGCTGTGCCGCGCCGTGAGAGGAGCTGTGCCGCGCCGTGAGAGGAGCTGTGCCGCGCCGTGTGAGGAGCTGTGCCGCGCCGTGAGAGGAGCTGCGTCGCGCCGTGAGAGGAGCTGCGCCGCGCCGTGAGAGGAGCTGTGCCGCGCCGTGAGAGGAGCTGCGTCGCGCCGTGAGAGGAGCTGCGCCGCGCCGTGAGAGGAGCTGTGCCGCGCCGTGAGAGGAGCTGCGTCGCGCCGTGAGAGGAGCTGCGCCGCGCCGTGAAAGGAGCTGTGCCGCGCCGTGAGAGGAGCTGCGTCGCGCCGTGAGAGGAGCTGCGTCGCGCCGTGAGAGGAGCTGCGTCGCGCCGTGAGAAGAGCTGCGCCGCGCCGTGAAAGGAGCTGTGCCGCGCCGTGAGAGGAGCTGCGGCGCGCCGTGAGAGGAGCTGCGCCGCGCCGTGAGAGGAGCTGTGCCGCGCCGTGAGAGGAGCTGCGTCGCGCCGTGAGAGGAGCTGTGCCGCGCCGTGAGAGGAGCTGCGCCGCACCGTGAGAGGAGCTGCGCCGCGCCGTGAGGGGTAGCTGCGCCACATCGTGTGCACAGAGCTATGCTGAGCCACTTCGAAAGTCACTGGTACCATATCAAGGGTATGGCCGTTCTCGTAACTGTTTGTCCAAAAAATTACCTTTACATAAGTATATCACGTATAAACGTATCCATAGATATGTATATGTATAGAAATGTAATGCTGTTTGACCCACAGAACAGAAGCTAGAACGGTCTCCTTGAACTGGAACGCATACAACCATTTGAGAAGATGATCTAGTAATATTAATATATACCCTAATGGGTAGGGTTGCCAACATTTATAGTAAAATATTATTTAGTTATTATTATTCATGATTATAATATTTTTGAAGATATAATTCGTTAAAATGTATATAGTAAGCAGACGCATATGCTGCAATACTTACTATGGCACAATTATAGTATGGCTGGCAACCCTAAGTGATCTTGACAAAAAAAAAAAAAAAAAATTAAAACAATCCATTCTAAAAAGATTTCTTTTTTAAAAATGAGTCATGCAATGAAATTTTCCGATATAATGTGTTGAATGTTGATTACCAGTTCAGTTACCTTTTTACAATTTGTACAGACTAGTATTTTTACCTTGATTTACTTTAGGGTAAACCTTTCGAAAACTATACAAATACTCAAAATTCAACACAAATAGTAACACTATTTGTGTATATAGTAAGCAGACGCATATGCTGCAATACTTACTATGGCACAATTATAGTATGGCTGGCAACCCTAAGTGATCTTGACAAAAAAAAAAAAAATTAAAACAATCCATTCTAAAAAGATTTCTTTTTTAAAAATGAGTCATGCAATGAAATTTTCCGATATAATGTGTTGAATGTTGATTACCAGTTCAGTTACCTTTTTACAATTTGTACAGACTAGTATTTTTACCTTGATTTACTTTAGGGTAAACCTTTCGAAAACTATACAAATACTCAAAATTCAACACAAATAGTAACACTATTTGTGTATATAGTAAGCAGACGCATATGCTGCAATACTTACTATGGCACAATTATAGTATGGCTGGCAACCCTAAGTGATCTTGACAAAAAAAAAAAAAAATTAAAACAATCCATTCTAAAAAGATTTCTTTTTTAAAAATGAGTCATGCAATGAAATTTTCCGATATAATGTGTTGAATGTTGATTACCAGTTCAGTTACCTTTTTACAATTTGTACAGACTAGTATTTTTACCTTGATTTACTTTAGGGTAAACCTTTCGAAAACTATACAAATACTCAAAATTCAACACAAATAGTGTTATTTTTCAAATCTTCATAATGTAGAACTGAGACTTAAACTGAGTGCCATAATAGTTACCTTTTTCTTTTCTGATGATATATAGGTATTTCATTTTATGGCTCAATTAGCATTAGATACAATAATATAATGTTTGAAAATGCCATGATAAAAGCGATTTGATCTTGTATTGTAAAATTAACCTTATGCAACTACCTATTAGACTTATCTTAGGTACCTAAATTAAACTTGACAAACAATATTAATTGTTGTTAATTTTAATGTTTTAAAAGCTCCTATATAAACGACTGTAACTGAAGCTCCTACACGAAATACTGTGACACTTCACTTAGTAAACCGAAGTTAATGTAATTTGATAATAATTAATTTAATATTATGAATGTATGTATAGACATAATAAAAGATTGTATTTGGTATTTTATAGTAAAACTACTACTTTTACAGCAACTGCAATTTGCATGTAAGGATGTTATTTCAACGTTACACAACAAAAGTTTTTGGATATATTTTATATTTTATCATGTATAATGCAACTCAACCAATGGTCGTCTAATGTAAGAGTTACGACTTGAAATACAGGTAGATAATGAGAAACCCTTCCATAAATGTAATCCATGTTTGAATTAACATAGTGACGGTAATTGTTTCGATATGTTCTTAAGTTTAATGTACCTACTTAACGTCGATAATTAGCATTTCAGATATAATGATTCGTTTTAAGGAAATGCAGTGATTGTGTTGAGATGCATCAATATTCATAGGTAAATTAAGGTTATTAATAATAAAACAGAAAAGACTTATGGGCTTAGAATTAATATGTCGTTACAATACAATTTCATATAGTGAAATTAGGTAGTAATGTAAGGACTTAAATAATCAACTGTATTACAAGTACAGATCACCCAAAAGATAGGATCAATTAAAAGATGCTTTGACTTTTCATTTTTGATTACCAATTCAAACAATGTACGAAAGCTATCACTAGACAAATTGTCAAAACATTGTCACAATATTTTGACAATTATTTAGTTTGAATTTAATTTGACAATATTGATCTACCATTATATAATTTGATCCTATTCTATATTAGTGATAATGTTATTTAAGATTACTGGTTTTCTTACTTTGTTTTCTATAAACTTGCAACACCCTTCATGTGTTCATGTATTTACCTATGAAAACATTAAAATATCAACCAATGTAAACATCATGTAAGCAATATTAAATTAATTATAAATTAAGAACTTAGTCAAAGTCAAGCTATGCTATGGAATCCTGGTTTATGACCTTTTGATAAAATCATAAACTCTTATGATATTGATTAGTTGTTGATACAAACTGAGAAAGATTCCATGAAATTTACTAGTAAATAGAAATTGGTAAAATGAAAATTATGATATAAGTTCACACAACGAATGATAGTGGAACTGCTGACTATCGTCGGATTCATATGAGAAAAGCTTAATTTACTTTTGTACAAGCTATATGTTGTAGTTATTAATGTCTTATATTTGTTTATGATATAGATACCAATTACATGTACAATGAAGCCAGCCTATTTTAATTGTCGCACTGTATATTACTGGCTTTGGTCTATTGGGTATCTATTAATAAGATAAAGAATACAAAAAAAAAAATCATATATCCTCATTTTTGTTATCTAAAGTAGGTAAGATTACCTTTTTAATTTGTGAACTTATGGTCACATTCATATACATATAACCAAAGATGTACCTATAATATTAACATACCTTTTTACGTGTTATTTTGTAAACGTAGTGTATTTTTGAACATACATAACAGATACATATAAGTATGTACCCACGTTCTTTTCATATATTGTTTTAATAAGATATTTATAGAATTTTGCGATTACACTATAATGAGCTATATGATTATAAATTAAAAGATAAACTACTATGGACACTACAGTAAAAAGATGCATGTTCAAATTTGTATGTTCCCTTTATTTGCTGATGTCACAATCATAAATACTGCCAAGAAAGTTTTCAAATGTGTTTATTTCACTCAAATAATAATAAAAAAAAAATGAATACAATCAACGATCACTATAACTAAATAAAGTTAAATTAAACATTGATGGCTTGTATGTGACTGTCTTCCAGTCTTCCATGTGTCGACAACTGAATGTGCGACTATAACCCAATATTGTTAATATTACCTTATGAAACAAAAATTATTAATCTAGACTTATACAAAACGTGGATATCGTGTTTGACATTAAAGTTTTATTCATTGGTGAATAAATCCGATTAGAATAATTTGTCGACATGGGTGAATAAATGAATATGAGACATTTCTTGGTCGTAAAATATAACCAGATTTACAATGTACAATAGTAATAATAATTATAACTAATCATTTTCTTTCAGACATTAAGATATAAAATAATATTACTGGTATTCAAGATATGAGGCTTTTTGCCAATGGTTTCCAATATCAAGCTTGGGGCCATTGGTATTTAAGATATTAGGCTTGTTGCCAGTAACAATGTATAATGGTATTCAAGATATTAGGCTTGTTGCCAATGGTAACCAATACGAAGCTGGGACCATTGGTATTCAAGATACGATGCTTGTTGCCAAATAGAGTGTTTAAAGGTGTTCAAGATATTAGGCTTGTTGCCAACGGTTTCCAATATCAAGCTTGGAGGCCATTGGTATTCAAGATACGAGGCTTGTCACCAAAATTAATGTATAAGGGTATTCAAGATATTAGGCTTGTTGCCAATGGTAACCAATACGAAGCTGGGACCATTGGTATTCAAGATACGATGCTTGTTGCCAATATTAATGTAAAATTATGAATATAAAAAGAATTTGATATGTTGCAAAATTAATGTATATAAGAGTATTCAAGATATGAGGCTTGTTGCTAATGGTAACCAATACGAAGCTGGGACCATAAGTATTTAAGATACGAGACTTGTTGCCAACATTAATGTATAACTTGGAACTTATTACCAATATGATGTTATTTACTGAAATGAATGCATAGCTTTCAAAGCTGATTACATTATTGCAAAATTACTTATTACCAAAATGATGTTATTTACTAAAACGAATGCATAATTTTCAAAGCTGATTACAATATTATTGCAAAATTAATGTAAAACTATGTATAAGACTATTCAAGATATGAGGTTTGTTACCAATGGTATCCAAGATAAACTGAAACTTGGGACCATTAGTATTTAAGACTAGCTGTCGCCCGCGGCTTCGCCCGCGTAAGTTTCGCTTAGATGAAAAATCTCTCTTGGAGCTTTTCATCAGATGTTCCAGATCTTAAATTTTTATACGTCAGCAGAAAATGCTCATCAGGTTGAACGATTTTTGCTAAGGCGCCATTTCCATATATGTTATAGTGTAGTTGGTCTCTTAGAGCTTTTCATCAGATGTTCCAGATCTTCAATTTTTATACGTCGGCAGAAAATGCTCATCAGGTTGAACGATTTTTGTTAAGGCACCATTTCCATATTACTTATAGTTTAGCTGTTCCGTTATGGTTCTTCATCAGGTGTTCCAGTTTTCAAAATGAATTATAGCCTATATGTTGCCCAGGCTTAATAGCTATACAACAAAAAAGTTTCATTCAAATCCGTCCAGTAGTTTTTGCGTGAAACGCGTACATACATACAGACAGACAGACAGACAGACAGACAGACAGACAGACAGACAGACAGACAGACAGACAAGAAATTCCAAAAAATTTTTTTTGCTTTCTATTGTTCTTCTTAGGTCTCCCTCTATCCATTTCAGTCAAAAATATTAAATGTACAGACAAAATATTTTTACTGTTTTATTATATGTATAGATAAGATGCTTGTTACTGAAATCAGTTCACAACTTTTGAAGTTTATTACCAATATAATTATAATAATGAGATAAAAAAATAATAATAATAATGTATAGCTTTGAAGCTGAGTGGCAATATTATTATAAAAGATATATAAATGTAAATTTTTAACAATAAGAGTAATCAAGATATAAGGCTTGTTGTCAACGGTAAACAAGATAAATTAAAGCTTAGGATCATTGATATTCAAAGTACTTAATAATAATCTTTATTCAAAATGTGTATTCAAATTGATATTACGAAAATGAAACTACCTTTTGGTATAAATGTCAATATTTAATGATTAATACCAAAATGAATGTATAAAGTATAAAATTATATTAGCATCAAATAAAATTAAAGTATAATATTTGATGCTGATATTATTGCAAAATAAATGTAATCCTTTTACAGTGTATAATGGTATTCAATAAAAATTGCCAATGTTAACTAAGACAAACCGAAGCATTAGGCCATTGGTATTTGAGATAAAGTTTAATACCAATATAAAAATTGCACTTGTGATAAGGCCGCCTATTATTGTGCGCATTATCCACATATTAAATCACAATGTTACAATTATAATCCTACATATTTTGATGCAATAAAGTATTTTTACTTATTATAAAGTTAAATTTCTGATAAAGATGACTGTACAACTTTTGAAGTTAATTTTAATACATATTATTAAATAGTTTACACCAGAATGAATGTAAAACTTTTAGAGCTAGGTAATTTCCAATATAAATGGTAAATAATTTTTACCAGATTGAATGTATATTATTGTAACAACTTATTGTGTATAAATGTAAAATTTGGAGCGTATTACCGATATAAATATAAAACTGTTTTGAATTAATGTAAAAGTATTGGAACTGATTATCATAAAAATGTAAATATAGATTATCACCAGGGCAAATGTTAAATTGTAAAAACTAATTGCCAACAGAAATGTAAAATAATAGTAGTGGCATTTTCAAAACAATAATTCAGTTAAACCAAAATATTGAGTTAATGGTAGTAAATAGTCTTTATAGTTTATAAACATTCTTAAATAGCTTTTGTTCCTGTTTAGAAACTAGACTCCATGAATTTAGCCAAAAAAAAAAAGTATCATTTCAAGCTATTCCCTTAATATTTTGGCCCGAGGACGCGCCTTATATTCAGGAAGGCCGACTGTTAGAAACCTTTTTAAATATAAATATGTAGATTAGAATTATTATTTGTATTCATCAATTTACGGACTGATCGCATAAGGTTTATTATCTGTGCGCTGTCACATTGACACTGGCTGGTTAATCTTCCCGCCAATTTTAAAAAGGTGATCGATCAGTCCGTCTTTTGTTTTTTATGGTGATGTTATGGAAAATATACATTGTTAATGTAAGTATGTGTTATTATTTAATTAAATATAAGTATTTAGAACTTCCAAATAATTATTACGAATTTATAACTAATCTCTGCTTGAACAATCATTTAGATATATTGGTTTTGTTTCTCCTATACGGAGAAGTAAGGGAATATTGTACTTTTAAGCAAAGCATTTAAAACACGCCTAATACTTTTATTTACAATGTTACCGGTTATCCAACAATAATATCTAATTTACCAGGATGTCAATAAACAAACAACTTATATTCATAGACCCATGTTTCCGTTAATCATCTTTTGTTACATAATTCCTTACGCTGTATTTGATCATTATTTGTAATCGGATTTGTTATATTCGGCTATTTTCCCGTCTTGATTGATCGGGCTAGGGATAAATAACAACGAATTTAGGTCAAATATTGATTCAGAATTGCTGTCAAAGAAAATTTTATCATTAGAATTGTAAAATGGTTCCGGAATTAACTTTAATTATAAACGGTAGAGGCTAGCTAATTTGGAGGAAATTGCATGAATAATTTTTAGAGGATTGGGCAGTAATTTTTGTTTTGACGTTTACAATTAAATATTTGAGGAAAATCCTTTATTTTTGCTATGTTATTTTACTCAATTAAGGTGAAACCATTAGGCACAATTTATACGAGTACCTATTTAAATATTTTTTTTTATTTAGAAATTTTGCTTTTACTGTTTTATTTTTAGATCCTGACATTAAAAAGTTTTCAATGCCTAATACAAAATATGGCTTACGAAATTATAAAATTAAACTGTTTTTAAGTAAAAAGTAACGTTTTTATGTCATTGGTTTTTACATAAAGTTAAAAGAGAAAAATATTTTCTGTTTTTTTTAAATGTTTTTATTAACACCACAAAACTTGACACAACTACCAAAAATAATCATTTAATAATAAAGCAAACTTTTCTTATTCACACATATTTCACGGGAATATGAAAACATCCCCTATTCACGACCCCGTTGAGATAAAATGCGTAGGTGAGCATACATTTGACACGCTCGCTATCACGCGCCATGACAACCTGCTTCCGTACTTTGTGAGGCCATGGAGATTTCTATGTATGTTTGTTCATGCATATTTAGCATTGATGCTGGCAGATTTCTCTTATTTTTGTACTTACTTTTGTCGGTTTCACTTGCTACATTGCTTTCTACTGAAAATGTACTTATTTTCGGGATTTATAATTTCTCATGTCCTTCTCAGTGCCGAATTGGTTAGTGGTTTTTTAAGTTTATTGAATTATCTAATTAAGATACCTAGTTTAAAGGGTGAGTGTATGATTAAAGTTTATTCATTTCATGAGACTTTTCCGCAATATATTCTTTGAAGCTTTGAAAAATATCCATAAGTTCTTGGTAGGTATATAATGACAGAAAAAACTCATATAAGTACTCACTTACTCGTACATAGCTTTCCAGTACCGCAAGTCTCAAACTTTACGTCTGATCAATCATATAATCGCTTGAAATTGAGATAATCGCTTGCAATAACTTACTTTCTTTTCGTGGCAATTTTCTTGAGGCGATATAATATGCAAAATCCTTAACTATCACATCAATAATGAACCAAAATATCATATTAACAAACTATAAACACCAATTTCACCGTTTTTAATAAAAAATAGAGGCCGCAAAGATTTTATCGAGCATTCATAACCATATTTGTAAGTCTGTCCAATGTCAATTTAGGCATCTACGGTTATAGCTAACAATACAATCGACGAATTCTATCGGCCTCATATGAGCCGCCGATAACTGTAACCACAATTGCGATACAAGTAAATTCATAGTATTTTGATACTTTCACGTGTTTTGGATTAGTTTTTATTTCATTTTATTGTTTTCTTGATTATTTGACACTTATAACATTATCTTAATGCACATTTCCATGAAATTTTAACAAATTTTTAAATTACGATGTTAGTACTAGATGACAGCACTGATGAGCACTGTAAGTATTTCCTTAAATCGCCCCGCGCGGCATTCGATTATCTCCTTCCAACTGGCGGTTTGGGTTGCGACCAGCCAATTACAAGAGAGAATCTGTTCGCTCGCGCCGTTGCACAGTTAACCATACCGAATAATATTGTTCGCTAACTTAACTTTACCGGACTAGCAAGTTATACTGTTTTCGTTATGGTAAACATTGGATTCTAGTTAAAGATAGCTCTAACCACGTTTGGGACGAGAAAAGTTACCATTCTAAAAATGTTTGCCAATTATGGGGAAATGGGGAAATTACCCTAAGCGATTTTATGAGTGAAATATTGTACCTCTGTTTTTATTATTACCTAACAATATTATTTAACTTTGATATAATGAGTGTTGGTTTAATTTTAATGCTGATTTATTTTTAAAAAAAACGGGCGTATTAGTTTTAGTTTCTTTTTCTTGGTAATACTTAAGGTTAATAGTAAAAGTTTTAAAAAGTGTTGGTTTAATTTTTATGCTCATTTATTAAAAAAAAACGGCCGTATTAGTTTTAGTTTCTTTTTCTTGGTAATAATACGGTGAATACTAGAAGTTTAAAAAATCACAAATACTGATGGTATTTTATTATGGACATAGGCTTTATATTATTCCGTCCGTACAATAAAATTTTACATAGGTAGTAATGGAATTTGCAAATTACCTGCGAAAAAAGTTTTATTTTACAACAACTTAAGTTTTTCTTAGGATAGGCAAATGGTGTTCTCTGATGACTCTTTATGAACGCTGTGCAATGAAACCATGCTTACTGCAAAAGTGCATGCATGTACTTTGTCCGATTTAAATGTACCTAAATCATAGAGATGAAGAATCAATAAAAAAACAAATATTATTTCAATGCATCGTTTGATATTAAAATCAAATCGAACAAATCGGTGCATTGATATAAAAGAACGACTTCTATTCTAATATATCAACGTCTTAAATCTGAGTGAGTGACATAGACTAAGTAAACAAGCTAATTATTATTAAAAAATAAAAACACGATCGACAACTCACATAGCCTATGTCACTCGGAGAAATGCGAGGAAATATGTTTAGCTGTTCAGGACTTATTGTGGAATAAAGAAACTTACATACATACATACTTACATACGTGAACCCTGAAAACATAACACTCCTGTTTTGGTCAGTCGTGTAAAAAGAATAGACCCGGCATAACAATCTATATACAAATAGTAGTTATGCGGTCGGTCGCCATGTTTTGTCACTATTATTAGTACGCGCAGGCGGCCATCTTTGTGCCAAATTCTTTGTTAGCGCCGGCTTTATATGTGCACGATTTTTTGTAGGTATGTCATCATGCATATCTTTTCTTTTTCTTTCGTCTGAGGTGAATGAGCATTAAGTTCTCGTATTTTCTTTTTACTATTATATTTGACAGTAGGTACTTACTACATTTTGCTATATAAATTAAGACGCAAAAATTCTATTTTTCGTTACGTCGATTTCAGAACATAGTTTAGTAAAATAATTTTCAATTACTGGCAACATTAGGACAAATGACACTTCTTGTCACTCTAAATAATATTGCTATCGTTTATCGCTAGAGCTATTGTATATCGGTTAAAATAAGATCCCGACTTGCATTTTGCGCTAAAGTAAGGTCATTGGCGTTTCACCAACGAAATCTCAGTAAAATCAAGTGTATATTTGTAGAGACTTCCACTGCTGGCCTGTATAACAATTTCTAAGAAGTTGCGATCCGTATCCAAGCGGCTTCCGCTTTTCGCTCGTTTCCCCTCCACCGCCCATCCCACACCTGGGGCCCTATTTTTGAACGTGTGACATACCGCCAAAAACGAATAGACTATTATGTCGCACTCGTCCTATTATGTCACAAAAAACAAAAAAGCCGTATTTTTGAAATCACTCGTCTAGCAATGTTGCCAGTGATATGAAAATGATGCGAGAAACAATTTCTGCTTCATTCTACGCAACGAAAACCGAATCGGCAACGAATCGTAAAAAAAATGTTTCAAATTTTCAATCAAAGAGAACGTAAGCGTTAAACGGAAAGTAAAAATGGAAATTCTAATAGACTCCATCTACATCTGTATCGGTTTGTCTATGTCATTCAAGATTTTGACGCAAAAAACGTTCGACTACCAAATCATACGAAAACTAGTGGTCTAGACCACTCGTTGCGAATTATTCGACATAACCAATTCAAAAATACGGAATAATTCACTCACGCCTTTTTGGTGAGTCACACTTTCAAAAATAGGGCCCCTGACTGTTTATACCTTTGAGAATATTTACACGCGACACACCGATATATCATCTTATTACTGCATCGCAAGGTTTGTAATCAAATGGCAATGGAAAATAAAAGTGACCCAATTTTAATACGTTACTGATAAAAACTTATCGAAAATTTCTTAAGTTGACTGGAAGAGATTGCACTTGCGATAAGGCCGCCTATTGTACGCATTACCTATATATTAAGTCTCAATCTCAATGTATCCTTCATTGTTTTGGTGCCATATAGTATTTTTACTTACTTACATGCTTAATACAAGAGAGGCTGAGGAAGAAATCAGAACTGATAAAAAAAACGTTTCTTAAAATAACATGATTGAATAAAAGGTACGATTTTGTTCCGACAAAATATTTTTCTTTTACATTTTTTGTTTCCTTGTAAGCATTAAACCTTTTTTAGATTAACGCATTTTCCTCCCGGAAAGCGTAATAGAAAAAATAACAAGAAAATAATTCTTTGCCCTTTTCTAGAAGGGCTCCTTATTGAGCACGTCAGGCTGCGCTCAGCCTAGTAAGCGAGTATTTATGCTAATAATTTGCGGAGCACCCCCGAAGGGAACAATTGCTCCAATTTATGACCTCCTGAATCTGGTGAGGTTACGTCGTGATTTGACTCTACGAGATTCGTATACGAAAGAAAAAGTTTTTTTTGAGAGCTAGATACTATCCTACCTATTTACTTTTCGTAAAAATCGAAATGATTTGTTATAAAATTAAATGATGATTGGTTTATTAACAAAAATCATTTCGATCGAAAAATCATAATGATTAAAGGATTTTTATATAAATCTAGATACTATTTAGTACCCAAGTATTTAACCACAGATTAAAAATACGAGATAAATACACCCCGCCATATTTAAAATTATATTTTAACTAACTGCTCGGGTAGGCCAGCGCCGCCGTTCCAGTTTGAATTTAGGAATAAAAAGTACCTTACCTTTGGCCTCACCTTACCTTACCTGTGGCAAATTTCATCAAAATATGCTCAGCGTCTGAGGAATGCTTTCACAAACATTCATACTTTAGTATTAAAATTATTAGTAATATAAGACTGTATGTAGGTTCTTAAAGAATAAAAGCTCGAAATAAGTTTGTATGCCCTTCACAAAACATGTCAACCTATTTTATCAATGTTCACAAAATGAATGATTTATGAATCATTTTTCGAAAGAAATCTGTTTGCGTATCAAAGCTTCTGAAGTTGTGTTTAATTATCGTATCCCAAGCCCAGTCCCCTGGACCCTACAACTCGTCCTTACAGGTCCTACCTAATCTGAAATGTTAAGCTCCCCCAGCCACTCCTCTCTCATTGGCCATCAATTCTTCACTAATTGCTTCGCGCGAAAGTAACCGACTGCTAACATAGATGTTGAAATTCTAGATCTGACTTACAAATGCACCATACTTCGTTTTCAATTGTTATCATTTTGTAATATTACCTCATGTCTGCCTTATTCCGTAGGGGTTAGATGGAGCATCAATGCAAATAATCAGGTTTTTGTTAAGTTAATCATCCATACTAATATTATAAATGCGAAAGTTTGGATGTGAATTTGTGAGTTTGTGAGTTTGTGAATTTGTGTGTTTGTGAGTTTGTGAGGATGTTTGTTACTCAATCACGCAAAATCTACTGGACGGATTTCGATGAAATTTGGTACAGAGGTAGATAATGACCTGGAATAGCACATAGGCTACTTTTTATCCCGGGAAAAAGCACTGTTTCCGTGGGAAATTCACGCGGGCGAAGCCGCGGGCAAAAGCTAGTAACTAATATTATAAATGCGAAAGTGAGTTTGTTTGTTTATTTGTTTGCTTGTTACCTCTTAACGCTTTGTCTACTAAACCAATCTTCCTGAAATGTTGCATACACATAGTTAAAAGTACTGAGAAGGACATAGGGTAGCTTTCATCCCGGGAAAAAGCACTGTTCCCGTGGGAAATTCACGCGGGCGAAGCCCTGGGCAAAAGCTAGTTAGGTATACATGGCATTTGTGCTAGTTTATCATTATTAGTTAATTAAGCTTTCTAAGGATAATATTATGTAGTCACTGAGTATTTAAATATTTGAGCACCCCACAGTATTCAGTCATCTGTCGCTGTTATATCCGCATTACTACTGTGACTTTGTGTATCTGAAAATGTGATCTTGTGTGCTAATAAGGTATTCTTGTCTTGTCTTGTCATTATATAACAGACATTATTTATTTTGCATTTAAAGTTTACTGACCCGATGAACTATAACTACCTCTTTAAAAACAGGTATTTCTAGCTGTTTAACTCTGCGACACAAAGTGGATTTCAATTTGAGCTAACACCTAGTGATATGATTTTTACTCCATCGATTTCAGAAGTGGCCGACTCGGAGGCGACTCGTCATAAGCTAATTGGAAAATATACTGATACAGGTTTTGGCGGGAACTGGAAAGTGAAATGACAGGGCCGGATTGAGTTTGCAGACTGACTTTGGATAGGTTTTCCAATATTTGGATACTTATTATGCTTTGCTTTCTTCTTCTTCTTCTTCTTTAACAATATATATAAATTTTTCCGTAACTGGCTGAGTGACTGACAGACAACGTACAGCCAAAACTACTGATCGTAGGAAGCTGAAATTTGACATGTAGGTTTCTTAGGGAGTGCAGGGGAGCATTAGGAAAGGATTTCCCAAATTTCCCACGGGAACGAAGTCCCGGGACCAGGCTAGTTTTAAATAATTTTCAATAGCTTGCAGACTTCTGCTAAAACTCATAATGTTTATTGTTTAACTACATTTCTGCGTCTTGAATTAAGTATTATGAAAACAATTCTTTTTAGGACAATTTTCGACACTACCTTATACACATTAGCTGTAACATCTGCCTGCTTGTAATAACACGGTAAATTTAAGAAATAATTCTTTATAATATATTGGAAAAAAGGTCCACGGAAATAGACCGAGCAAATACAAATAGAAATTGCAAAAAGCAGATCAAATTGATATATTTAATCCCAAAAATTGATGACACGAGAAATACATTTTTGTGCGAAGTCCACAATGGATCCACCTGTCCAAAAAATGTAGGACTTAGGAGTACAAAAGAAGTAAGCATTAATAGATTACGGCGGGAATCTTAACACGCTGAATCCTCAACAAGTCATAAGGGTTCGGACTTATTCGTACAAATTCTGGCAAGAACTTGGGTGCTTCAAATTACAATGTCAATTAATAATAATAACGTCATTTTATTAACTAATAAATTAATTATATTAACATTATATTTTAGCCTCAAGGCATTCATTAACACTATAGTAACGTTCTGTCATCAATAAATCATACACTGCTTTCTTAAACCTTCGAAATGGTAGGCATTTTATAGTATCAGGTATCTTATTATAATTTTTTATACATATAGCGTAACAATTGTTATGATACATCATTGTCCTTGGTACATGAGCGTGCACCAGTCTATCTTCATTCCTTGTGTTACGGATATACATTCAAATAATGCTTAGTTGAATAAAAACAAAAAATACGTAAAATTGTATAAAGTAAAATAGTACGAACGTGTCCGAACCCCAAAAACATGGGGCCCAAAGAAACCAGTATACTCAGACCACTTCATCCGTCCCCTGTCCTGTCCTCGAGAGCTCCGACTTGCAAGGCCCTTTACTTCATTATTCTAATTGCTTTTTCATATCGAACTCGACGGTTTACTCTTTCAAGTGCCATCCAGTTTTCAAACGTGAAAATTAAATTATTTCCCCATGAAAGAGGATGTTTTTGACGAGATTAATTCTACATAATGGTCTTCTTTTCCGAATTTTCGACTTCTTAAGTGCGCTTTATCTTTTTAATTTCATCTCGCCCGAGAAAAGTGGACGAATTAATTATCATACGTCCGAAAGCTTTTTATTTTGAGTCGGCCCTTGTTTTTTGTTTATTACATAAATGGGGATTGTTATGATTCCTCTCGACGGGCCCTCTGCTCTGACGTCAAGGGTGAAAGTAATTTTTGTGATCTAATTAACCTGTGAAAATGTTTTGTTAAATGGTCACGTTATAAAGTTTTTCGCAATGTTGTCTAAATTTAATACATAAGTACCTATATAAAAATTAAGCTATTATCTTTTGCTAGTAGTCCTCTAGGCCTCGATATTAAAAATTCCTTGGTTTGTAAACCTTATTAAAATACTAAATAAGTACTGATTTTACTAGTCACTTGATTCAATTTCTGTAATAACCTCGGCATCATAGAAATAGGAATAAATATGATTTACCAGGCTTCTGTACTCGGTACCTTTAGGTATATTGAGTTCCATAATATTATTTATTGCCAAACAATAAATTAATGAGGGAAAGCAATGATTTTCCGGTTCCTTTCAGGGGACACATTGGGACACATTTTCCGGATAGCTTTATGGCTTATTGGACCTATTTCACCTGTCAATGGACGACGTTAATTATTATCCGGATTTCTGGTATTTTCTTTTATTATTTTGAGGTTATTTTGCTAATGGCGCGTTTCTGAAATGACCGGACAGTTGTTTATTATAAAGTAAACGAATGATAACTCAAATATTTTGATTATATACTTGGGATGGGAATACCTTCGATGCTGTAAAGTGTTAAGTATGTTTGGTAAAAAAGGAGTTATTACCATCTGATCCCCCAAATGATACTCTAGCTAGGGGATCAGTTAATTTTTTGGAAAATTTTCTTTTCCGGTCCGATCTACTATAAATGGCTCGTTTCTTACCCGTAGCATATTAATTCTGTGCCCGTAGTACAACCGAGTGACACTACATCAGACGGTTAATGGTAAAGTTTACACAGTGGTTCCGTTTGAGGAATCAGATGGTAATAACTTAAACTGATTTTATCAAAACTTACGATGCAATTGTGAAAGATGTGTACCTGTAACAAGAAATAAAAAATCTAAATCTGAATAACACATTAACATGCAATTTATTATGGGTTGCCGTGCTGACGAGCACGGTTATGGTACGTTTTTTTTTTCAGATTTTACGATCGATTTTTCATCTCCGTACATACAATTTACATACATATAATTTTTTAGTATATGATTTTATGACAGACATTCTGACATTGAAAAACGTTAACTGTAAATAGTAAACTACACAGTAAATCTACGCCTGACTTGTTTGAACGGCTGGCGATTACTTATGAATCCAAACACGTTGTAAATTGTCAGCGAACGGGATACATAAATATACTGAGCTACATGTAGAACTTGAAAGTGTATCCCTTTAATTTCTACTTTAAGAACAATTTTATTGTACTGACCTGATTTATATGTACCAGCGTTTGATCGAGACTTTGTCAATAAAAGTTAAACAATTTACCTAAAATGGCTGAATATGGTACTTATCCTATCCTAATCCTAACTAATATTATAAAAGTGAAAGTGAGTTTGTTTGTTTGTTTGTTACATCTTCACGCTTTATCTACTGAACCAATCTTCCTGAAATTTCGCATACACAATGCTGGAAGTACGGAGAAGGACATAGGGTACCTTTCATCCCGGGAAAAAGCACTGTTCCCGTGGGAAATTCACGCGGGCAAAGCCGCGGGCGAAAGCTAGTTAAGAATAAACAGCACCAGTTTTTGAGTTAGACTTTCAGCACTAAGTACCGCAACACAGACAGTAATTTTTACATGATGTGCTTACAAAACATACACATAGACAAAATGTTTAAAAATAATTATTATGGCTTCTTCATATTTCACTTTATTAATATCTGCAGACATTACAACAAGAGCAATGCTTGAAAGATGAAAGTCTATTAAATTATGAGCGTCACCCCATGCAGCGTGCAATTTAAATGCAACATGCATAGAGCTGCTAAGAACTAAGCTATAGTTGCGATCATTTGTTTCGGAATACGTGCGCATGATTGCAAAGATGTGGATCTATCTGTCTCTTATTATCTGGGGTCTAATAACACAGCAGATAAATAAATATAAAGGGACAGATCATACAGATTTTACCTAAATACATGTAAAATTCCTTGTGTTATGATTCTAGAAGAGCGATACTACATTTTATAATAAATACTCATGAAGGTTAACCTATAATTTGGGGTATGTTCAGGTTGATTTGATTAGGGGTTTAGGCCAAACCCACAATCAGATCAACCTGAAAAAAATATATATCTGTTCCATTTTGACCTGTAACGGAGATCGAACCTAGAACGATCAAACTGTTAGTTTAAAGGCAAAGAATTTACCGCAGCTCAGCTCAACAGAAGCCGACGAAAGAATTACCAAAAAAAAACAAATTAAAATACTACTGATCTTTCATTAGATCCTTGCTGCAAGCCAAATTTAACTATATAGTCATATGAGTTCAAACGCGAGGCCTAAGCTGAGCTTTGCATTTGTGTGAGTGCACACAGTTAGTGTAAAAAGGCAATGTTTGTACAACATTTTGACAACCAGCGTGATGTGTGCATGAGATGTCACTTGTTCTGCGCAATCTGCTGCGCACTTACTATTCGGAATTACTTACACAAATGCAAGGCTCAGCTGAGGCCTCGCAGACTGTACTAGTAAAGAGATGAGTTACAAAATCATTAGTCAATCCTCCAAGATAAATTATTGATGTTTGTCATCAGTTGGATGAACAAATCAAAATGTTTTCTCGATTACAAAAACTTTTACCATGATTTGATCCTAACACAAACATATCATTAATTTTTATTTAGATTAAGATCACGTTATGTTCGCCCCCTTAGCGAGGATCCGATGATTTGTTATGATAACCTCGCATGCGCTCACCAGGCGGTCCAAAACTGCATTAACTATAAATGCATTAAACACAATCCAAACTAAACTTTACCACTCGAAAATAAAGCACCTTTTTGCATGTCTCTATCATGGTACCAAAATCGCAAAACAAACGAAACTAAACATTATGGCTGTAACAATTAAGGACAGGATAATGAAATGGACGAAACGTTAAATGCATTTTCTAAATTAAATTTTAATGCTTTGTGTTAAGGTTTCAATTAGAATGATTGTGGATTCAAAATTAATCGTCGCCTAGTAACATCTCTTTCCGTATAATAATTTCTGATGGTAAGACAAGTGTTAATAATTTATTCTATTTTAGGTAACCATGTAACGCAGCGGACTCGTTTTAACGTTCAAGATAAACAATTTAACTTAATTTAACTTTGTACTTTGGAGTGTCTAATAAGATGTTTTTGTTGTTGCCAATAACTTGTTGATAAACAAGTGTTTGATGTGGCTCGTTTGATTTTAGATTCGATTGGAACAAAGTTGTTGCTCTGCGTATCTATAACTTTGGTACGTAGGTAAAGAAACTCTTACTACGTTACTCACTGAAGCAAAATTTTGTAAAATTGCTTTTTTTTCTTCTAAGTCTTCGGATACCTAATACAATAATACTAAGGACTTAAGCTTCTATACTTCGGTATTCTACGCCCAATATTCAAAAGTCGTTTTAAAAGGAGAGTTACGAATTAACTTACCGTCTCTATTTATATTCTAGCTGTGTTTCGCGGCTTCGCTCGCGTGGGAATCTGGATCGCTTATAACCTTCATGAAATACCATACACATAAATATTTTTTTCTAATCAGACTAGTAGTGTTTGAGGTAAGCGCGTTTTAACAAATAAACAAACTCGATATAATGACAGCACCAAAGTTGAGGACGATTTTGCCTAAAATAGTTCTTGACCGGATAAAACAGAAATACCAGTTCCTGCCTACTATTGGAATTCTCACCTAGAGCGTGCTGCAAATTAATCATTCCTGGAAGCTCCATTGAAACCTCTTGTATCAATCGATCCTAACAGCCTCTTTGAATTAGTAATTTACCATCACGCAATGTGTGGATTGGATGGGGCAGGCAAGGTAGTTCTTAGATTTATATTAGTTATGCATTTAAGTGGTTGGATTTTGACTTGGCTAGAGAAATTTGGAAGGAAATGACCTTTGCCCAGCAGTGGGACGAGATAGGTTAGCAAAAATATGCATTAAGTATCTAAGCGGCTTAATATAAATAAACCATAACGAGAATTAATATGATCTGATGAGAATTTCTTGGGAATTTTGTTAAAAAAATTGAAAAGAGTGCGTGCTGTGATTTGAAGCATTGAAGCTGTGATTGGTAAAGTTTTGCTTTTTTATCATAATATTATTTTAGCAGTAGTAACTATAAAGAACAAAGCCGTTAAGAGAAACTCACATTCGGGTGTTATAGTGATGCCATTTTTAATGTTACCCTACTCGAGTACAAAATTTCATCACCAAACATCCGAATATCGTCGGTTTATAAATTACTAGCTTTCGCCCGCGGCTTCGCCCGCGTGAATTTCCCACAGGAACATTGCTTTTTCCCGGGATGAAAGGTACCCTATGTCCTTCTCCGTACTTCTAACTATGTGTATGCAAAATTTCAGGAAGATTGGTTCAGTACATGAAGCGTGAAGAGGTAACAAACAAACAAACCAACAAACAAACTCACTTTCGCTTTTATAATATTAGTTAGGATTAGGAATCCCTACTAATTGAACTTGAATGCACCGCGTCGAAACCGTCAAACACATAGCTTCCCAATGCTCCCCCGTGAGGCGCTGACAAAGGAATCAATTTATCACGGCAGTTGAAAGGTCAGGCAGGTACTATTGATTTGAGGTCTTTCGCCTCAACCCCGGATTAAGGGATTTTAAGTGATCCGGACAATACTTTGAACTTTGGGAATTCCTTATCGCGGATTGGAGAGGTTATTAAAAATTTACTCGAGGGTAGGGAGGATGCCTCAGGAACTAATTTCGTGCTTATTTTTGATGAATCAATTTAAGCTTTGTTGTAAAATTTGTATCATATAATTTCCTTAAATCTACTGTAGTACTAGTTCTAGTATAATTTAATTTGATCTCTATACCTACTAGTTTACTACCTAATGTTAGGGCACTTAATACGACACGATGCATTTTTAAGAAACATCATAGAAGGAAAGATAGAAGGAAGAAGGAGCCCAGGGAGACCAAGACAGAGTTACATGCGGCAAATAAAGGAGAAAGTGAACGTCGTGTCGTATAAAGAAATGAAAGAGTTAGCAATGGAAAGAGAAAAATGGAAGGAACTCCACCGACAAGAGCCTCGCTCTTAAATTTTATGATGATGATGACCTACTAGTTTAAGATTTTATTATGTTTAATGTAAATGTCTGTGTTTATATTGTTGATGTGCCTAAATAAACAATAAATAGTAATTGTACAACTATGATAGATGTCTTTGAATCATAGCTTTCCTGAGCCCTGAAAAAGATAAGATAGTCTATTAATGATCAAAACTAGTTTTAAGATTTGTGCGTGATAAAGTGCTGTTGATAAATCTTGTTCGTGCTAGCAAGAATAAACTTAAAAGCAACTAACAGTTCACCTAAGAATAAACTTCCATTCCGAGCCACCTCCTCGATCAAATTCACCGGGCAAACAAGAACTTATTAACAAGAGATATTATTTGCGCTCCAATAAAACGAACAGCAATAAATCGTTGCATTCCCACAAAATATTAGACAACAGAGAAACATTAATCTTAGCCAACACTGTTCTACGTATGATTCTCTCGGCATACCATCACAGATTATATTTGTTCTCTGTTAGCATCTATGGTATTTGGAATAGTCGTAGATACGTAAGTATGATCAGTCACGAATACAAATAGATTTAGCGAACATGAATTTCGGCTAGTAGTAGCTCTCTCTTTGTTTGAAAATCTCTCTCTACCGTAAAAAAGTGAGTCATTAACGTCGTCCCCAAAGTTACATTTCATGAGATCATTATTAGATCAGTGCAGGAGCAGTCTTACCTTCTTGTAGGAAAACCTGACCTGTATCACCGATTTATGTAGCTAATACTGATACCCCTCTTAAATTGAAATTTATGAATTTATTTATTATATTCTGTAGAACTAACATAATAGTACCTGTTTGTATAGGCTATTTAGTATTATGAATTTCAATAAAAGAGCGGCATTTATCATCAGGTTTATTTTAAAAAAGTGAAAATCCTTTTTAAAATTTTGTTCTGCAACAGGCAATAGTCCAAACTTTCCCTATTTCATCGCAATCTCTAATCGATATTGCTAATGCTCGATCCCGAATCGGTAATTAAGTAATAACCGTTTCGATTTTATCGGTTAGACTATTTCACTAATGTACCTTTTACCACCGGCTGTATACTTTACGGTTACTGTACTTTACAACTCTTCGCTCAGATATTAACTGTTACTCGTTCGTATTAGGCTTTATTAATAGAGATAAAATAGGTCTAATTACCTTATTCTATACGAAAAGTCCACCCTGAAATGAAATGAAAAATTTTATTGCTTATGAACACTAAAGGTATGATGTGAAGCGGTGCAAAGAAGCGGTGGTGGCGCAGTGGCAAGGTGCCCGCCTGTGGCTGCAAAGGTCGCAGGTTCAAATCCTGCCCGTGCTACATGAGTTTGACTACACCCTACACCATACCAATCTGATTCATGAACGGTAGTTTTCATCGACCACCACTTGCTTCCGGTGAAGGAAAACATCGTGAGGAAACCTGCACTCTGGTTGATGATTATCAGCTAGTGTGTGAAATGGAGAAGGCAATGGCAAACCACTCAATTAAAATTGCCAAGAGAGTCGTTGTGTGTGTTTCATTCCATATAATGACCCTGACCCTCAGTCATGAGGAAATACGACTAAAGAGGTATGATGTAATATTATAGTCAAGTTTCATACTTTTAGCCTATATTCCTCGAATGGTAACAAGTTCAGATTCTACTCGTGCTGCACGAGTGTGAATACCAATCTGAGTCATGTACATGCATACATAGAATCACGCCTTTATCCCTTACGGGGTAGACAGCGCCAGGAGTCATGACACTCGAAAGCAACGCTTAGCTGAATAGTGGGCTTTCTGATGGAATGGAGATTCAGATAGATGACTCATGTATGATTTTCATAAACCACCACTTGCTTCCGGTTAAAGAAAACATCGCGAGGAATCTTGCGCAGTTGTTGATGATCTCTCAGCTAGTGTGTGAAATGGAGAAGGTAATGGCGAACTACTCCATTATCACTGAAAAGGAAGTCACAGTAATGACCGCAATCCTCAGCCATGAGGAATTAGTCAATAGAGAGATATATAGCCGTAGCTAATTTGTGTATGGCTATTCTCACAATTATTAAGTATCTTTTGATGTTTGTTCTAAGTCACGAACAATGCGATGAACGAGATGCGAAGAAAGATATACGGATATACTTAGCAAAAATTGAAATAGAATAAGGGATATTTTCATCCCAAAATTCACAAAAGCAGAAATCAGAAGTTCTTTATTGAAACTTGGCCTTCAAAGGAGGCTCTTTTTCACGTCAAAAACTAATTATATAATCATAGTATATTATATCTCAAAGCTACAAACTACTAGCATTTCGGAACGACCACTGCTGAGAAGAAATGCCGAAAGAAACTCATGAAACAGTCTTGGTCGCCTAACATGCCAGAGGGGTTATTATTATCTTTATACATACCCCTAGAGCCCTGGGGCGAAGCTAGTTTATAGTATTACAAATATACAATAAACAATAGTTATTATCCTAAAGTGTTTATTTTGTCAAAAGGAACGTGCTTAATTTTCCATTTTCTCAATAGCCCGAACAAATACCTCACCATTATTTAAAGCAGAATACACCGTACGTTTTGCGGCGGATTTCGGACACCCGTGTTTTGTTAGAAAATCTATGTGAATACACCCGAAACAAATACATTTTCAAGCAAGATTGAACCTTGAAATTAGGAAGGTAAAGTGGAAAGTTGGTCGTGAAATGTGCTTATTCAAATAGTGTAATGAGACGGAATGGAGATAGGCTTGGTTTGTAGGTGTTTGGAGCAATGGATCACGACTAAAATATTTTAGTTTGAAATAGTTTGAATATTATTTGGATTATGAGTCAACTGTTAACAGTTTATTTTTGACGAGAACGAGAATGAAAATAAATATATTTATTATTAGTTTGTTACAAATATTTTGGGATTTCACATTGTATAGAAATCAAATTCAATCCAAACCTATTTTTTTTTATCTAATCCGGTATTGGTTGAGAAGTAGCTGAGTAACAAACATGTAGACTTTTGTATTATTATAAATATGTTTTTATATATTAATATTATTTTTTTGTATTTTTAATAATAGATATATTTAATAGGTATAATTCTAATAGTGGTATCATCAGTATTCTTAAAATTCGGATTTTAGGTATCCGCAAAATATTTAAGTTCAATGAACTAAAAATATAACGTGATTATTAGGTACACTATAAAACTATACATTTTTTCAAGACAGTTCTTTCCTGTAATTGCCAACATATCTTACCGAGTTGAAGCATGAAACTGTCTAAACGATCTCACGTATAATTCATGACGTTACTCTATCCCGTAAAAATACGTATAAACAAAGGATTATCCCAAATCCTGGAGGCTGCGAACCGGGATTACGCCCATCTTGAGGAGGCAATAAAAGTCATCCGCAGCACGCAGGACCATTACACGTTGGATATGATTTATCACGAAATAATACCAGTAGGTGGTTGAGTACAAACCATTAATGACTTTTGGAGGGGTGGAAATTTAATAAGACGCTGTGCCGTGCCAAGGATCGTAGTTATGCAAATTTTATTGCTGGGAAACCCTGAGAAACACTTGGAAGGGTATTTCGGACGGTTGAGTTAAAAGTCAAACTGCTGAACTTTTTTCATTCGTCGCGGTCGTGCCTGATTAAATTGGGTAAGTTAAATGTCAAGTCAATTCTTTGAATGTTTAAAATTGAGAATATAAAAAAAATATTTTTTTGTCCTTTACAAAAATCAAGGTCAAGTCACGCAACGTAGGACAACTCAATTGTTCTAACCTCTAAATGTAGATTGCAACACCTGAGACTACTGATCTTTCGTTCAGATTAATTAAGTATAAAAAATATATTTTTAGTTGAGATTTAACTAAACGAATTCATTCATTTTCTTTCATATGGATACCTAATAAATTTTCGAAATCAATTTGCAGGAAAACCGCGTCGAAAACGTACAGATTAATTCCCCGTATGTCTCCTGTACGCTGGTGATCGTTACAACCGTGCTGAAACGCACAATATGGCAGATGGGTAGATAACAGCCAAGTGGTGGCTTTATAGGCCCATGAAACGCCAGGGGACCTAAGCCCTTGCTAGGCCTACGCCTTTGCAGAAAAGGTCTTTGATGTCCGGATAAGTAGGTATCACTCTTTATAGGACAATTAGTTTAAATCATTTTGTGTCTTTGAACGCTTAATACTATTAGTGTAAAGTAATAGAATGAAGGAAGGGATTAACGTTTATACGAGACGGACAAATTAAGTTTGCTTATTGGTTTACTTAGAGATGAATCAACAATTAGTAGCAAGCTTGTCTTATACAATATAAAAAATAAAATTATAATAGGTATTGGTTGGTTTATGTTTTGAAAATTACCAATTTGTATTTTCCTTAGAGCAACAGACCATCTAGACAGTAAAAGGAGAGAGCTGTATTAGAAATATTATTTCAGAATCGAGTAATAAGTACAAAAGTATTAAAAACAACGACATATCACACCAGCAGTATAGGTATTATCGACAGAAAACAGAGTCGCGATAACGACAGCAATCTGTCGGTGTCAAATTGCAGAGTTTGCATTGAATCGCTATTCGTTAGCAGACGTCCGCCCCGTAAACACAAACCAAACATGCGACCAGTGCGATCAGCCATATTCCTATTCTTCATTCACCTATCATCACCATCTACTGTCACGTGGATGAAAAGTGCCGTGTTCAATTCACCTGAAAATTTTGAAGGCGGTATAGTCCCGTGCTCCAGACAAACAGTGCTGTTTCCTGAAGATCTACAAGAACCAATAAAAATTAGTGGAAATGTCTCAATCAATGAAATCATATTACCTGATGACGGTGAATTCTTTTTAGATAACCTCATCTTACAGCTTGGAGAAGACCCGAAAGAAAAATGTGAAGGTAAAGGAACAGTTCAATTCATAGATATACCGTACAGTTCGTGGGAAGACCCTGATGTTTGGTTTTCTGAAAAATTCAACGAGGCTACTCCAGACGCTGAGCGTGTTCCTTGTTACGACGATACGGTTGTATTTCCTAAAATTAAACAAATTTCTATTGAACTTCCAAGGGTTACACAGTATATAGATACAATGATGTTTAATGACAAAGAATTAATAGGTAACATAGGCTATATGACAATAAATTATATTTATGGTGATATGTTTTTTGGGGGAGATGGCGGCAGGACTATATCCGTTGCTGATACAAAATGCTTATCAAAGGCTGGATGTCCTTGCCAAATAAATACGCCATTGATCAACTGTTATAAGAAGATTTGTCCAGAACCAAAGTGCCTTTACCCTATACAACCTGTGGGGCATTGTTGTAAGATTTGCGGAGGCCTCATCACGTTTGAAACGACTCCTTCTTTCAACATGGCAACATTTAAAGAAAACATCGACGATATCATTGAAAGTTATGGAAGTGATCTATTAGCATATCATGTTTCAAAACTTCCCCAAACTTGGGAGTCATTAGATGAAGTCTTAGAAGAAAATGAAGTTAAGGCCAGATTTAATGATGATTCCGGTAAAGTCCAAGTAATTATAGTTGAGAGAGGTGAGTATACTGGTATAAGCACAGAAGCTATTAACAAATTGTATCATAGTATGTCAAATTTGGAAACAAAATCATTGTCTTTAAGTGGATATCCGACTGATAAAGTTGGTTTTGGATGGAAAGTATTTATATCTATGTTCTTCATGGTTGTTGCAATTATGGGCGTTATTTACGTTTACTACTATAGAGTTCCGGATCATTGGGTAAGAAATTTCTCCCTGAATCTTAGTATGCCTGGCAGGCCGGTTCTATCCAGATTTCAAAGAAGAACGGATAGTGTGTTATCTTTGGCGAGGAGGGATTCTGCGGTATCTCATATAAGTACTGGAGGATTCAGGAATCCTTTGTATGACTCTAAAAGAGGAAGAGTTGTAGTGACTGAACCGGTTGAGGAGGAAGATTAAACACGTCATGAAAATTATACAGCTGTCATCAAGAAATTAGTTCTCCACTCGAAATTAAATTTGCATACATCAATTTAGAAGGACTTTGCGCGCGACGACCTTCGATTAATATATGTTATCATAGTATGTAGTGTAAGATTTTGATTGACGAAAATACATAAAAGTTTATGTACATTTTATGAATAGGTAAGAATAATATTAAATGTTTGTAAATCTTTCTATAAATACACTGGGGTAGAAAATCGTGAGTTTTATTTTAAAAGTGAAAGGTGTAAATTTACCAATTTTTTTATAACTATTTTGAACAATCGGCTGATTGTCAAAAATACACCGCGAGGTCCAACTGAATAAAAACTCAAAATTGAGACGACCGTGTAATTGTCATAAAAGTTAAGCCAAAAAAACAATACATCATTCAAATCAATATACGTCTGGGCGAGAGAAATTTCATAGCGAGTTCTAAAATTAGATAACGCCATCTACTAATCAAAATATAAAATACAGAACGTATACGATTAAACATTCTGCCCACCATGGACAGAATGTCCATCACTAGAGAAGCAACACGATACAATCTCACTGAAACTAAAGGTGTCATGTAACACCGCCCACCATGAAATAAGAATGCAAAACAAGTGGACTGTAAATAATGTAAAATTCAATTCATGGTGAGTGAAAGTAAATTACAATAACATTAACTCTAACACTAAAATAATAATTTGACACAAACATTAGAAAATACATAAATCTGAATAAACGTCAACAATAAAATAAAATATCAAAAAGTACGTTTATTCTATAGCTGTTATAACAGAACAGAGCTTGTAAGCTGGTTTTGAACAAAACTATGACCACACGTGAAATACATTTGTACTACATTCAAAACAGTATTGCCTTAAAAAATAAATTTAAATAACCAATTTTTCAGTTAGTGATCGAACTGTAGAAGTCTTGCCTGTACTATCCACAGTGTGAACTGCCATCTCTCATCATGAATGAACACACAATAGACAACTACGTATCTATAAAAATCTAACTGAAAAACTATTTGTATATAGGCAACGTGGGCTAGATCAACTGATCAGCTTGATCAATTTGCGTATTCTACAAACTCAAGTGAACCAAACTACAGATTATAAAAGCTAATTTAGATTATTCTTCTTTTGAACCCATCCTAGACTATTATGATCCCTTAATTTCTTTTTTACTTTTCTATACTCTTTTTCTTCTCCTGTCCAACCTATAACTTCATCAAATTTAGGTTTCCTTTCTAGATACCCAAACTTATGTAGTGAACTGTTTTGTCCAACTACATGCATGGATCGAACAGCCGAATGAAAGTTTTTAATATTCGTACTACCAGATGATAATATTTTTCCAGATAATATCCATCCCAAATTTGAATTTTGAGCCACAGGCATATCTGGACCACACCTAATAAGACCATCTTGAATAATTTGAGCATAAATATCTGCTCCAAAAAGGAGATCAATCTTATTAGGAACGTTGAATCTGGGATCTGCTAATCTTATCCCCGGCATGTTTGACCACCTCTGCACTGCAATATGCTTGTCAGGCAGCAATGTGGTGATGTTTTTAATGATGTGAGCCTTAACTTGAGTTACAAAACTAGGGTCTATCAGTGATTGTATATGAAGACTGATAGTGACGTCATACTTTGACGTCACTACGGAATCCCGATCACCTCCTAGACCTGACACATAACACTTCGATGATTCCTTCGGCAGCCCAAGAAGATGAGCTGCGGTCTCCGTTATAAACGAAGATTGTGATCCTGGATCTACTAGAGACCGAAGAGTTATATATGTGCCTGATTGAGATTTCGCACCTACCAAAGCCGTTGCAAGCAAAACAAGGCTTTGGGAGCTCGTATGACAAGTAACCTGTTTAGACGGTTCGTCTTGCTTATCAATACCTACAATAAGAGAATGTTCAGCTGGCACCTGAGGAACATTACTCGCTTGTGTAGACTTAGTAATAAGAAGAAGCGAGTGATGTTTCCTATTACAGATTCGACACTTGGATGGTACGCGACATGAATATACCGAATGGGAAGAACCAAAACAGTTAAAACACAATCTTTGAATTTTGACAAAGTTACGACGTGCGTCTGTATCCTTCTTTGAAAATTTCTTGCAATTAAACAATTTGTGACTATCTGCGCAAAACGGACATTTAATCGATTCAGTAGTATGAAGCACTTTTGATGTCGTAATAAGATTTGGAACCTTGTTATCTAAAAATTCTAAAGACCTGAATCTTTGTTGCAAGAATTCTGCAAACTGCTTATACGTAGGTAAATCATTCTTCAACTCACTCAATTTAGACTCCCACAATTTCCGAGATTCGTTGTCCAGCTTCAAACTTAAAATATATATTACAATCATGTCCCATGTATCAGTTTGTAACCCTAAACCTTTTAAAGCGTGAAGACATTCGTTGCTGGTATCTAATAGTTCTTTCAAGGCTGTTGCAGACTCAGTGGATACATCATTTTGACATATAAACCTTTCTAAAACTGAGTTTGCAATGAACCGCTTATTATTATACCTATTTTCTAATAAATTCCAGCAAACATCATAGTTGTCGCTTGTTATGGGAACATGACGCAAAAGTTGTTCAGCTTCTCCAGACAAATACGATTTTAGATAGTGCAACTTTTGTACACTACCTAAAGACCGATTGGTATGCACGAGGGACATAAATAAATCTCGAAAACTTATCCACTCGGCATAATTTCCAGAAAAGGTGGGAATGGTGATTCTGGGTAATTTTACACTACTTGAACATTGGTCTTTACAATTTTTACTAAAATTAACATAGTTACCGTCAGGAATAGCTGGTACGACAGGTTGAATTTGTACTAATTTATCCTTAAGAGTTGACCTATAATCAACATACAACTCTTCCGTAACTTGGTAAAGATCACATACAACATATGTCCCTAAATCTTCGCTATCATAGTTACTAATAAGACTATTATGATTCTCGGTAAAAGTACACCATTGAGTTTCTAAAATTTCAAGCTTAGTTTCTATAAAAGACATAGTTAAACTATCTTTTATAGATTTTTCGAAATTAGTGTATGCTCTACTAATAGCCTTATTGGTACTTTTTTGGACCCTAATAAGAGAATCCATGATTAGCTGCAACAATAGTCTACAAAAATTGAAAATTTGGCCAAAAGGTGAATTTTTTCTATGTTGAATCGAACGTGAAAATTTTGCAAGTGTTTAGAACCTTGTCGCACTCAAACCGGAAGGAAATCGGGCATGGATTCCCCGTCGGTTCACTTTTCTTAAAACTATTCTAAGTCCGTACAGTAACTACTATAAAATTTCTATCTCTAAAGCTTCTTGGTTATAAGGTCAATTTTGCTGTCACTGAATCAAACTGAAATAAATGTACTCACATATGTCCGGCACGTCACTTACACACTCGTATACATAGACCAAAGATGTTTCTTCTGGGCTTCCTTGCTTTGTGGTATTCTGCGATGGTATCACGATCTACATATAGAGGGTGCGTATAGTTGTCACTGGTTCCAGTACTATATTGTTGGCGCGCTCTATGGTGCTCTCGAAGTTGAAACTCTAGATACCGCCAAACACCAGTTGCCGCCAAAATAAGTGGAGGCACAGTGTTCGCCCTTGACAGCAAACTACTGCCCGTGGGTGCGATCGAGAAAGCCTATATCGAACAAACCATCAAGCATATCCGGCTCGAAGGAATGAACAATCGGCTGATTGTCAAAAATACACCGCGAGGTCCAACTGAATAAAAACTCAAAATTGAGACGACCGTGTAATTGCCTATGTAATTAATGTTAAGCCAAAAAAACAATACATCATTCAAATCAATATACGTCTGGCCGAGAGAAACTTCATAGCGAGTTCTAAAATTAGATAACGCCATCTACTAACCAAAATATAAAATACAGAACGTATACGATTAAACAATTTCCATGACGGATCCAATAGCTCAAGTTTGATTGAATGTAAATAAAATCTGTCATTTTGCATGATATAAATCAAACGACTCCCGTTATACATGATTTATCTGGGCGCTCAGACGCCCTGGCGCGCGTTATGGGCGGTCCACTATAGTGATTTATTTCTAGCCAGTGACATTACCGAGGTATTGCTGGCTGAAATTAAATTTTCATAAAATTTTGAACTAGATATTGGTCTAGTGTCATTTTGCTTCTTATCGGTGTGATTATCTTTAAATAAAATGTTTTGAAAAAATATATCAACTGTATCAATGAAAAATAGCAATTTTTGAATTTGTTGTTTAAAATTTATCATTTTAAATATCCCCTAAATACCAGGTGAAATTACGTACACAGTATGACTTTTTACACATATAAACGAGAAAAAAGCACATTTATAAATTTGATAACAGCTTGACGATTTCGGTAACAATCGTGGGTCTGTCAATAGTGTTTCAAAATTATTTTTACATGGTTCTATTAGTACGTAAAAACAATACTATTGATAAAACATTGAGGCACGATTATGACAATTATGCTCGTGAGGTCGTGACAGATCAACTTCCAACACTCACAATAATGATACAGTCACACGCTTAACTGTCGGACAATCCGCATCATTTGTCAATACGTCTGTCGTTTGCATTCGGAGGCGTGACACGGTGAAACCAGCATAAATCAGCGTTCGGATAAAAACAATGGCTGTGACAATTACAGAAGTGGAATGAGGTAAGCCTTTACAAAAATGGACTTTTCAATGCGTCCAGTAGGTATCAGTCCCATTAAAAAGACCAATTAATTTGAAGACCAGTTTTGATCGGACTATTTGCCCATCATTGGGGATAACAATATCGTTAGGTGCATTGTTAGCAAGTTACAGCGGTTTTGATGATTTCGAAGTGATTTTAACAATTTTATAATTAGGATGCTGCACTTTTCAACTCTCAAATTCTTATTGTAATTTGTATCCAATTCGTAGGTACTGAGAAATATGTGAAAGAAAAGTTCTCGAGTGGCGAACACGAACCGGAAAACGTAGTGTTGGCAGGCCTCCCACTAGGTGGACCGACGACCTGGTGAAGGTCGCGGGATGCGCATGGATGCGGGCAGCGCAGGACCGGTCGTTGTGGAAATCCTTGGGGGAGGACTTTGTCAAGCAGTGGACGTCTTTCGGCTGAGAGAGAGAGAGAGAAATACGTAGTTTAGAACAGTATCAAATGCATGTTCGATTGAATACTTAATTGTCAATTTAGAAACACGATTCCAATCAGAAATTCAAATAATATAAAACCCTCGATATTGTAGATCATCCGTTTTAGGAACTCGGTTAAAATATAATGAAACGAACCACAAACACATCAAAGACAGATGATTAACGAGCCTCAGTGACAGTTCGTCTTTGCCAACGAAACCCTATACCGATTGAACTCATTCAAAGGCGACAACAAAAGACCCATCTTGGATTTGACAGTGTCGCATTTCTTGGCTTTCCGTTTACTTCTCACTGATTTTAGTATTCCCACTTCACATTTTACTGTATAAATAAACGATTTAGACCATTGTGTCAAAAACTAAAGATTCAAGTGGCGCCTCCAAGCGTCAACGAGTGTAAAATAAAACAAAGCAGTAGAAGTGTTTCCGAGGAGCCAGAACATTCATCAAGCGGTCAGGGCAGGCGCCTGTGTTGTAAATCTCGAAGACAGGGCTATTTATAGAACTACAAGCGGCAATGTATCAGTTCTATATAATTTTTTGGGATAAAGCATCGTAATACCTGTATGTACAGTCAGCTGCAAAGGAACCTGATCCCATATCTTACCTCAAATTAAACCCTGCGAAGTTTCCGCAGTTCAGTAATTTCTGTACCAATGTGTATTCTCTGATATGTTGAATAAATGATTAAAAAAAAAAAAACAGCTGATTATACCTACGCTCCGGATCTCCGCACCCGTGAGAATTTCGAGATTATGGTATCTATACATATAATAAAACAGTAAAACTATTTTGTCTGTACATTTAGTATTTTTGACTGAAATGGATAGAGGGACACATAAAAAGAATAATAGAACGCAAAAAAATTTTTTTGGAATTTCTTGTCTGTCTGTCTGTATGTATGATCACGCTAATCTCCGAAAGTACTGAACCGATTTGAATGAAACTTTTTTTTGTTGTATAGCTATTAAGCCTGGGCAACATTTAGGCTATAATTGATTTTGAAAACTGGAACACCTGATGAAGAACCTTAACAGAACAGCTAAACTATAAGAAATATGGAAATGGTGCCTTAACAAAAGTCGTTCAACCTGATGAGCATTTTCTGATGACGTATAAAAATTGAAGATCTGGAACATCTGATGAAGAACTGCAAGAGACCAGCTACACTACTTATAACATATATGAAAATGGCGCCTTAGTAAAAGTCGTTCAACCTGATGAGCATTTTCTGCTCACGTATAAAAATTGAAGATCTGGAACATCTGATGAAAAGCTCCAAGAGAGATTTTTCATCTAAGCGAAACTCACGCGGGCGAAGCCGCGGGCGATAGTTAGTACTATATATGTGATATTCCTTATTATCCTTGGATCGGGAGTCTTGGAAGAGGGAGAGAGAGGCCTTTGCCCAGCCCTGGGACATTAATGGCTACCTATTAAATAATAATGATAATGTGATATTCCAGGTAAAATTTATACGTGTACAAATTTCATCAAAATTCGCCCAGTGATTGATGTATGATTACCATCTTTTAAACATCAAAGCATGAGAGTTGAGACGACTTTTTTAGTCTCCAGGAAAGGCATACTAAAGAAAAATCTTACTAAAAATAGTAGGTACTAACATAACATTATATTTTCCCTTTCCCCAACATTTTAACTAACAATAGCAACCCTCGGGCTGAAACCGTGCACTTTCAGAAGTTTTTTAGTCTCCGGGAGAAGGCAAACTAAAGAAAAATCTTACTAAATATAGTAGGTATGTTAACATTATCTTTTCCCTTTCCCCAACATTTCAAGTAACAATAGCAACCCTCGGGCTGAAACCGTGCACTTTCAGAAGTAAAGTGATTAACTGCACTATGACGTTTCACTTTTTGCTGCCTGCATTCAACGCCCATTGTGCGAGAATGGATGTGGGTTCCGAATACAGCTTCAAGAAGTAATATTTCTACACATAAAGATAGAAATATTGTAACTTGATTTCCAAAGAATTTGGTATACTCATTTAAAATATATTTAATGGTAGTATGTAGTTATAATTGATGGTTAAACAAACTTACCTTAATGAAATTTGACCATAATTATACAAGACGTTGCTTCCGAAGATATTTATTCAATCAATTCACTATGCAGCTCGCTCTGCTATGTACTAGGCATGACACAATTTTTAGGACCTAGGGATAAAATAAAATAAAATAAGTCCAAAATTTACATCCGACTCTCGTCCCACCCTTACCTGTCACCGGCGGAGGCGCCATACTTCATTCCTTTAGAACAAAATTTCGAAATGTGGCGCTTGGGATATCGCGTAATATGTATTTAACATATTGATTGGGACGGGCGGGTTATAAATATCTTCGGAAGCAACGTCTTGTATAATTATGGTCAATCTTCATTAAGGTAAGTTTGTTTAACCATCAATTATACTACGACGTTGCTTCCTCGATATTTATTCAATCAATTCACTATGCAGATGTTTAGAACCATTGCGAAATTTGCAAGATTTTTATTTTTATATCATTATAATAATATTAATTATTATTATTCTTTAATGTGAGCTATTAAAAGTGGATCCTTAGATACTTTGATATAGGATGGTTAATTACATGAATAAATACAAATGTAGTTGCATCTACGATTATCTTCCAAAAAGATATTAGTAATAAACAAAAAAAAAAAAATACGAAATTTGAGAAAAAAATTCTTCGAGTAGGCTATGTGATGCAATGCCATTACGGTTTTTTCATTTTGTAATGCAAAATGGTGAAAAATATTAAAGCTTATCAAATACAATGTTTAAGTTCTGTAGGATACAGACTTTGGTTGCTAGCCTTGATATTTTGGGAGAAAAAGAAGTTAACAAGAAACAGATTAAAAGTTCTATGAGTATACCATATGGGACAATAATTAACATAACCAAATTAACACTATCATAGTTATTTCCTGTGAGACAGGATATTTTAACAGGCTTATTTGGGAATAAGATATGTTAACTTTAAAACGTAAATATATTTACTAAGAGAGATGTGATGAATGAACATTTTTTAGTCTGCAATAGCAAACTCAACGCAGGCAGAGGTGCTTGCTCAGAGTTAATTTTACGAATAGCGACTAGAATTTTGACTACCTAATGTTAGAAATCTTTATTGTATTGATTATGAACATACACTTCTAGATGGTTAATGTGTCGAGTTGAAAGGACACTATACTAATTTAGGATTCTTTCTATAAGTACTCGAGGAATATCTTCACCTGACAAATATACCTATATTAGTTTGCAAGAGAAAAAACATGAATATGCAAATTTGAGGTCGGTACATTTCTGCTGAAATATACTGTTTATATAAACTACACTGTTTTTATAGACTGTACTTAGCCGAATATATAGGTGAATTGGCTACAGTCATAGAGTATAAACTATAGGTAGTATTAGGTACCTACCCACAGTACGATGATTTTAATATAACTTTTGTTATGAGTACGTACTCGTATGCACGAGCCTTTAGTTAGAACTATTAACGAAATACTGAATTCAACAAACGAAATTCAAGTGTACTTTCTGTACAAGCTTATTATGTTTCCAGTAACAAATACATATTATAAAGAAAATAGTTATGATGCTTAGTTTTCCAAAAGAAGAATCTAAAAGTTCTGTAACGTATAGGCAAAGGCCGTGTAATGACAAGAGAGTCTTTAATTGTGATTAGATTCTCGATAATAGATTACTTCCTTGTTCCAAATGGTAACTTACTCGCGCAAGTCGTTGCAGATGACCTTGGCTAGGAGTTATTTGTAATAAATACAGAGTAGCTGTAGAAAGAAAAGGTCCATATTATACTACTTTACGTCTTCTTTTTTTTTTTTTATTGATCAAAAAATTTGCATCCAAATCACTAAGATAGATATCTATAATTATGCATCCAGTTGTTGAATTAAATTTGCGGAGGAAATTGAATTATTAATAGAATGATGGGGATATTAGTTCCAAAGATTCGAGTTTACGTAGAGTATTCAACACATTTACGATCAGAAAAAAAATCCATTGCCATATTGGCTATTTGAATAAATCCCCATAGACAGAAACTAAAAAACAACATACTGAGTATCTAATATTGTTCAGTACTTGCTTGCTCAAGCTAGAGCTAAGGGCTAATGTCTAGTTCTTAAGAAACAAGTGCTTTGTTATCTTACTTTAATTTGCCCAAAAAAGAAAGCACTGCTCTTACTGGCTTAAGGCACTTATATTCCATTTATAAGGTGCTTTAGAGCGTTGCTGTTGTACAACTATAGTGAGCGTAGAAGCCGGTTAATTGGATTGATAAGCTTGATCATATGTAAGTATTGAAATAAAGTATGTAATAATAAGTAAGTATGTAATCTCAGTTTGTATTAGGTATCATTACTTTGGATGGATTGGATGCAATCTGCAAAAAAAAACAGTCAAGAAGCTGAATCTTTATGTATTATAATCTTTATGTATAAAACTTTATGTATGTATGTGTTCTTTATGTATAAAGATACATGGGCAACTGTCAGTGAAGCGAGTTGCTAATTATAAAAAGATAAAGAGACCGGTATCGGATATTGACCCGATATTGGGTGGTTCCGGAGTCACCCGGACTGACAATGAAAATATTTCATTATACAAACTTTTAGGAGAAAATTGATCGCCGGAACAGTTTATTTAAAATACTGTCAAATTTGACGCCATACTCAATAGTGACATAGAATACCTGTTTAATATATATGAAATATAAAGGCAATAACTGATTGATCGATTGATCAGTCGATTTATTAAAAGTATTGAATAAATGTACCAGACGTGTATATTGTAAATTATCTAAATTATGTATATTTGGCGAATAATCATCTCGATTGATGAGTGGATTTCCTTTCCTCAGTTTACCGAACTCCGTTTCCCAGCTTTCTCTTGGGCTCTGTCTGCTCCCCAATGTTTAGATATTTGGTATGAGTACATACCTGTTATGATGACCAGCAATGGTCAGCGATTTTCATCAGTCCTGATGTTCAAACATTTATAACAACAGATACATACAGATAATCTGTCACTACCAAGAGTTGAGACTCGAAGTCCGTGTTTAGCTGAAATTAACAGAGCTGAGTTAATACTGACAGTGCATGGTTATAACATCACTATAGTTCCAAGAACTTACGCAGCCAGAAAGAATAATACTTGACTGTATCAGTCTAGTAAAGTTTTGGTAAATATGAGATACTTAAAGGGTGTTCGAAATGTATAGTAAGATACACACTTTTGTTACATGGTTATCATCTGATAATATTACTATTGGCATAGTTATACTTCGGATAATAGTTTATCTACGATAGCTTGGGGGTTCTATTGCGTATATCTGGCTGATAATGTGTAGATTTGGCTACAATCGCATTGTAGTTCTGTTTATGCCAATAAAAGTGTGTATAAAATAAGTAAGTAAGTAAAAATACTTATAAACCAGACTACGATCGCGTCGTAGTTCTAATGGGTAATAATGTGTATACCTGACTACAATCGCGTTGTAGTTACATAAGGTAATAATCATCATCATCATCTCGAGTCGAAATGGCAAAAATTAGACTTATTAAAATTACATGTGCACACGCGACTACAATCGCATTGTAGTTCTATATGTGCTGTTATATAGGTGTAGTATATAAACTAGACTACGATTATATCGTAGTCATATTGGGTAATACTTTACTTTGCGCGAAGATTTTGTAGTTAGGCCTCTTGATTGGGCCCATTTTGCGTAAGGACACTGGGCAGCTGCATATCTTCTGCGTTGTTGTTGTTCTTCTATCGGACTTTATGTGCTTGACTATAGTCGCTCTGATTACAATCGCATTGTAATTCTAACCCCGTCTACAATCGCATTGTAGATCTATTGGGTCGGAGCACACGTGACTACAATCGCATTGTAATTCTGTATGTGCTTGACTATAGTGTAAAACCCCGATTACAATCGCATTGTAATTCTAACCCCGTCTACAATCGCATTGTAGATCTATTGGGTCGGAGCACACGTGACTACAATCGCATTGTAATTCTGTATGTGCTTAGCACAGTCCACACGTAGATCACTCGTAGTCCGCCCGTAGATCACTCGTAGTCCACCCGTAGATCACCCGTAGTCCACCCGTAGAGTACCCGTAGATCGCCTGTAGACTCCTCGTTGACTACCCGTAGACCAACCGCCATCATCATAGCTATTTTAATGTCCCCAATATTGGGGCACTGTCCTTCCCATGGATGGGTAAGGAGGATTAGGGCACCAAGTGGGCCCAATGGGGTTTGATGGGTTTTTAAGACTGTGAATACAGCTGAGACAGACCCATCCAGTGACTAACGAAGTAACGTTAAAATCGAAAAAAAAAATCGAATGCGTACAAAATAGGTACGTACGTTTTTATCACAATAAACAATTAAGCAATTGACGTAACGGATAAAAGTTTAATTTTAAATGTTGCAATGATGACAGCTTATGCTTGGCTAAAATCTGGTTTACACAATTATTCCAGGGTCTTCAGTATAGAATTGGACCCAGACTTATTCTGAACATACTTGTTATATCGTAGTTCAATATGATTAATCTTTCATCAACAAATAACCCAATTGGGCCTTGCATTTAACTTTTAACGACGGTCAGAACAATCAAGGAATAAGAAGAAAATTATCAATACATATGTAGATTCGTGTTTTGCCACGAAAAAATGTTTTTACAAATGTAAGACTTAAACATGTGACGCATATTATGGTTACGATTCATGTAAAATCGCAACTCAGGACGCGAGATACTATTCGCGATATTGTATTATGCAACATCATGCACAGACAATTCCTAGATAAAAGGAAGGTAGGTGCATAGTTGGGTCAGCGGAGAAAAAATAAAATTCAATTGGTCTAACGACCGTTGTTTGTTGAGTTTATGATTAAATGTTATCAAAGTACCCGCAGGGGCACACAGGTGTGATGTAAAATCACGATTACGTACGAGTAATAGTAGCCAATGCAACATAAATACGTAGTTATCTAACATTTTGTTAGGCATTATAACTTTTTCAAAGTATCGTTAATATTCAAACCAGATATTCAGGTAATGAAAAAATACTTACATTTTTTGTTGTTTACGAGTGAAATGAATTTAAAGTACGTCATTTTCCACTGACACTGAGGTTATAAATTAATTTAATTTAAAGATATTCCAGATACTTGGAATATAAAGAAAATAAAAATATTGTTGTAGTGTGTGTGTTGCCATGCCCGCACACAAAAAGCGAATGAAGTATGGCGCCTCCGCCGGTGACAGGTAAGGGTGGGACGAGAGTCGGATGTAAATTTTGGACTTATTTTATTTTATTTTATCCCTAGGTCCTAAAAATTGTGTCATGCCTAGTACATAGCAGAGCGAGCTGCATAGTGAATTGATTGAATAAATATCGAGGAAGCAACGTCGTAGTATAATTGATATTGAAAGTTCTTCTTAGGTCAGAGACCTTGTAATGACAATCTATTTCGTGAACCGGGGAATCTCTTAAAAAAACATTATCTATTTTTAAAATTAATTTTACTATATTTTAAAACTTTTTCATTTGTCACACTTTCTTCATTAATTTGAAAACTTCATACTTTCATTGTTTTAATAGTAATGTTTATAACATTGTTTTGACAATGTATTTAATGGAACAACGGTTTAAAATGTCACAAATAACTTTTCTGCTAACAATATTTGCATAAAAATGAAAAGGCAAAGTTGGACAATAAATTTTTATGCATTTAGTTATGAACTCCCTTTGTTTCGTATACTAAAAAAAGTTTCAAAAATTTATCACCGCATTTTTTGCTTAATAACCTCTCTTCGGACAAGTTCTTCTTCTTTAGACAATATAATTCTATGCATACTCTGTGCTTCGGAAAATGTACTTGGTAAACAATATTTCATGTTTTAAACCAACAAAAATCGTATAGGTAATCTTTTAAGTGGAGAGAACTAACATGCTATGTCCACCCCAATTGATATCACGCCTTGTTCTCTTAAAAAATGGAAATTTGTAGATATAGAAGAAGAAGATAAATCCATAGACCAAAATAATCTAGATGACAATATGTATAGGCTAAATCATCGTGATTGAATACTGTTCAATCATGAAACAGGACTTGTGAAAACTCTTTTTTAGTCAAGAAACAATAAATACAAAATGAATAGGGCCATACAGCCTCCGCCGTAGTTGAGTGGAGATACATTGGCTGAAATGATGATTAATTATTATGTTGTATTCACATAGTGAAAAGAACAAAAACAAATTCTAATCCTAATATACCTAAATACATATACAAATAGTGCAGTTAAAATTCATAAACATCTCAAACAAGTGCACATCCGAAAGGTAACAAGCATTGGAAGTGCACAGCAACAGAACTAATACATCAGAAACAAAGCCACGCTTATTTCCCAAAAGGAATCAAAAGTCTAGAACAGTTTATCAGATAAAGTAAAAATATAAAAGAAAACTAATTTCGCGGCACACAACCGGAGCTACAAACTATTTTGCAGAAGTCAACACCACAATGCCGGCTTATCTGGCCCGAGATTGTCACCAAATACGTTTTCAATTTAGCCGGGTATTACCACAGTAAATAAACGGAACAGTTGCCAATCTAAGTATTAGGCTAGAACTTGTTCGTTTCAAATGCGTGTGTATTATAATTGGCAACGCAAAACCACATTTAGAGAACTATTCTACTTTATGAAATCACATTACATTTCAAAAATAACATTTAATAATAATATTTTATGTAATGGAAAAAATTAAAATAAAATTCACAAATAAATAAAACAATATACGCTAAAGTCCATGCCATTACAGATACCCTTGGGGTCCCCCATTGACAAAACACCATAAACTATCACTAGATTATGGCCACCACTTTACATCAAGCTGAATGTCATGTCGGTTTGCTAAAATAAGCTTTTACATGTACCAATATTTATTGCACAAAAGGTAGAGCTCTTATTTTCTTTCTTTTTTTTTAAATATCTGTTCCTTTTCTTAAAATAAACCAGATAGTTTTATTATATGTAGAAATGTATGATTTTTGATTAATCCTATTTGTGTCTCAACGGTATCGACCCCTGTCTATGTCCAAAATTCAAGTATAATATCATATCTATAGGTGTTAGTTAGAGTACTGTTTAAATTTTAAACTACGGCGTCCACATCCCCACCGCACCACCCTGCAACTCAAAACTATCTTATTCCGAGGGTCGTAATTCGATTACGACTCGAGTCATTTCTCGAGACGCCGTGATTCGAGAATAATTCCAAAACGCATTCGGTTTTGAATCGAGTAGAATAGGGTAAGTGAATTAAGATGGATGGTGGGGGGTTGCAGCGCGTTACTTAAGTTACTGAGTAATTCGCAAACGTTGGAATCATTTATAGTGTATGTTAGTTGAATGTTTATATAAAACATATTAAATTGTATAAAATAAATTATGAAAGATATATATAATTTTCGATTCCTACTTCAACAATAATTATTCTAGAAATTATAGTTCCCAAATACCATATTCTTATCCTAATCATCACTACATCACTATCACTATCACTATCACTACATAGTATAAAACAAAGTCGCTTTCTCTGTCCCTATGTCCCTTTGTATGCTTAAATCTTTGAAACTACGCAACGGATTTTCATGCGGTTTTCACTAATAGATAGGGTGATTCATGAGGAAGGTTTTAGTGTATAATTTGTTTAGGTTTTGTGTATATTAGTTGAAATATGACGATAATTGTTAAGGAAGTCGGAAAAAATTTAGCCGCCCGGCAGCTTTCATCGAAAACGCTGTCCAATCCCTAAGAGATGTATCAAAACCATGTATGGAGGAATTGTGTATCTATAATATGTCTACAAAAAAGCCCGCGATAGCATATATCTAGCTTTTATATTTCAGCCACAATAACCACTTTTATGTTTTAAAAATAATTAAAATCCTTAGGTGTTTTTTAACTGGTGATAATAACCACAGTTTATTAATCCTTATCAAATTAAACAAGTCTATCATCACAAGTACTTAATATATTTAATATTTGCTTTTTACTGCATGTAATTTGGATCAATAGTTTACGAAATACTACGAGTTATCCAATGCGCCGCGTAACCACCTTGCACTCGCAAAGACGCTAGGCGCAGTAAGTATATAAGTACTGCGGGCGCATTTTCGTATCTATTTATTTTAGGAGGTAATATTGTAAATATCATATTCATTCACATATTATCTCACATTATAGCTCTAACTAAAAGACCAACTAATTTCAAAAACAAACTTAACTTTGTAGTTCGATCCCAAGGATTCATACTGCATCGAGCGCAAAAATAAGTTTGTAACACTATTTTTTTGACTTACAACAACATATTTACAACTTTCAGATTTATTACTGTACAAGTACTGTTGGACCTTGCTTATTGTCAAATTACATAATTTTAGGTCAACGGGAAGTACCCCATAGCTTTTGATTGCTGTCTGAAATCGCAAATTCGCAACATTTACGGTAATATCTCCTAATCGCGTTGACGTATAATTTTGGTTATTTTTTTGCTGAAAGAGACCGTGGATCCGAGTATTCAGTATTAATTTTAACTTGATACCTTTAAGCGTTCCTGAGAAAAAAAAGTTTGACAGACAGACGGACAGTCTGACAACAAAGTGATCTTATATGGGTTCCATTTTTGCCTTTTTGATTCAATATAAAGGATCCAGCTTCCCCTGTGGTTGTAACATTTTCAAGCCAGATTTATCTTTATCGTTCTCCAATTCCTTTACACATTTCACTAAGTAACTAACAAAGAGTATCCCATATTTATAGTCCAGGCAGCAGAGGTCGCGTCGGTCTAAATAAATTCAGCTAGTACCTGTGTTTAGAGGTACTAAACCAGACAATAAAAATAAATTACGTGGGGTGCCTGGTCTAATTAACGGTGCTTCAATTGTTTATACCTTTTTTACCCTCGGACTTTAGTACGCCATTGTACTAGTGTAAGGTAAGGTCCAAGTAAGTAGGTACTAGGAACGTTTTCTAAGTGTTATAGCTTATTGAATTGCATAGCCTGTAGATCTACGACGACTCCTACAAATATATAAATAGGCGTTTTGGTGTGTTTAGTTAAAATTTACGTTTCTTTTAAGGGGCCTATTCATTATTGAAAGTTGCTCCATTAGCTCCTTAAATTTCATCACATTCAGATCTAGCTTGAATGCTAAACAACTGTATATATTTTGGACGCTGACTGTGTGATTGGTTCAACGCTGAGACGAACCGCTGAACGTAGAACTTGAAATTTTGCAGTGAGGTTCTTTATAACAGTGTAAGTGAGCACTATGAAAGGAATTTTGGAAATTCCACCCCAGTGCAAATGAATGGAAAACAAAATTCACGCGGCCGAAGCCCAGGGCAAAACTCGTTGTTGAATAAATTCACAATATGATTATGAATTGAGATTAATCTTCAAAATGAGCTCAAAACTAGTGTGCACAGCCGATATGTTTGAGTTCCCGTTTATTTTAAACTAGGTCTTGCCCGCGTCTTCACCCGCGTAAATTATATATCAAAAGCTTCCTCATAACCTACCCCGTGCATTGGTGAAAATCACATGAAAATCCGTTCAGTAGTTTTTGGGTATATCGCGAACAGACAGACAGATGCGGCGAGGGACTTTATTTTACAATATGTAAGGATATTCAATATATAAGGAGCCTCAGAGCGGACAACTGGCGAGAATTGGTGAAAGACCGCAAAAAATGGCGTCATCTCGTGTCGGAGGCCAAGATCCACTTCGGGTCGCTGCGCCGCAGTAGTAAGTAAGTAAGGATATTAATTTGAACATCACAGTTTATAGGAAGTTGCGGTATTTATAGTCGAGCCCTCACCTCCCTGCGCTCGTGCGTTTAAAATCCTCACAATTGCAATAATCAGCACAACAGGGCGGTGCGGCGTGTGCGAGGGTCCTTCAGTTGAGGGCACTCGAACATCTGCCGCGTGTGGAGGCCCTTAGCGTTCTTTTGAGCGATTTTAAATGATACATTCCGGTTTTACTTGTTCTGGAAATAGCTGCGATTTTAAATGGTCCTTTTCAGCGATTTTATCCCACTCTGCCCATAATATAAATTATCATAACTGAAAAAAAGAAACTCAATTTTTTTCTGGAAAAACTACACTTAATGTTAATTTGTCATTCTTACTACAAAAAGCTGTATATTTCTTCAAACAATAATTTTTAGATAAAAATTGTTTAACAATAGACGCAAGGCTCGATGCGTTCTCTACGCTGTTGAAGGAATATTCTCCGTGCTTTTAACATTTGGCGTTTGCATCGCAAAATCTATTGACGGTTCCAAAAATTCCATAACCGTATATCAAGATGCAGACGCGGGAAAATAAGAATACACGTTACCGTTTGGAACATTTCCAATTTTAAAGTGCAAAGTGGGAACACGGCAACACTCGCAAATCGCATAAAATCGTCTATGAATACATTACATTTTTCACAGTTTGACCGGGAATACCCTGTTTACGGGTATTCGTGGGAAAATGATGCTGGCATATAATAAATTTGAGGAGATACTTTGAATATAGAATGAAATAAAGTGTTGTTGTGAAAAATGTTATCAATGTGTGAAAATGATAGCTATTTAGCTATATATAGGTATATTCTAGAATTCAAATATCTTTATTGTTAAACTAGCTTTTGTCCGCGACTTCGCCCGCGTAAATTTTCCACGGGAACAGTGGTTTTTCCCGGGATGAAAGGTACCCTTTGTCTTCCTCAGTACTTCTAACTATGGGTATGCAAAATTTCAGGAAGAATCGGTTCCGTAGGTAAAGCGTGAAGAGGTAACAAACAAATAAACAAACAAATATACAAACAAATACACAAGCAAATAAACAATCAAACAAACTCACTTTCGTATTTATAATATTCGTTAGGATAGAATAGGATTTGGATTTAGGCAAATACAGGTATACCATGTGTATTGTCTTTGCGATATTACCGGTAATGCAAGTGTATACGTACCATTCTAAGACCTTTATGGCTAACATATACCGTATTCATGGCCACCATAACATCAGATGCCTGTTAACAAAGTGAACCAACGGTCTATTGTGCCTCGTTTAATAAGACGAGTTGACTTTACTCTCGCCTTGTAAGGAAGAGACTAAACGGGGCTAATTCATAGTTTGTTTTCTTGACATACATTGCTATAACAAGTTTCACATAACGATCACTAATAAAAAAAAAAATGGCACTAAATTAAAATCGTGAAATATCAAAATTTGCAGATTCGAATATGCATGCTAATCGGTTTCGCCCATTTTTCATTTAAATTAATTAATAACTATCTAGCTAATTTGACATATCTAAATTTGTATTAAAATAACGTATAATAGTTACCTACGTTATGAAAATAGCACTAAATAACATGTCTCTAATTTTATATCTATGGCAATTTCCGTAAGACAACAAAAACTACCAATATTAATAATTAAACCAAACTGTCCGATTTTTTTATTGGAAAATAATACCCGGTTTCGCAGTCATAATATTACATCTCTATGAATTTTAGTATATTCAATAATTAAGAAAAACATCTGACTTTATCAAAAACAAAGAAGAAATATTATAAGTCTATGGAGAAGACAAAGAAAATTGGGACTCCTAATGAGCCCTTCATTACACCTTCGCCGCAATTTGTTTAATTGGTCTCACATTTCGCGACAACGAGCCATTAGGTCAGGTTACGAACATTATCGCCGTCGTAACCCCGCAACCACGGTTATGAAGCTGGTTACGGCTAGGGTCGCCACCGGCTTTAGCTAAACGGACATGCCTTTCGATCCTGTCCGGTCTTAAATGTGCTTGTCCGGATTTTGACGTCGTGTTTCGGTGCAAGGGCGGATCCATGTTTTTTTTCTGGGAAGGTTCAAGGCAGTGGCGGATTATACCACGTACGACAAACTGTGGAAACATCTTCCTGAGGCAGGTGTTTTCGAACCGATATGACATTGGAACCAAAATACGAGTCTACGTCTTCTTGAAAAACCAGCAATACTATTGTAATACCCTGGTGTTGCAGTAGTACATGGGCAGTGGTGATCGTTTACCATCAGGTGACCCGCTTGCTCGTTTGCCATCCTATTTTATAAACAAAACAAACGGTACCCAACCGTAACCCAAACCGCATCGGGCCCGCCCATCGTCCTTTTCCATCAATACGGCAGGCCAGTGCCCCAATAGTGGGACATTAAAAAAGGCAAATGATGATTCGTAAGTGCATGGATTTCCGGTATCACTTCATCTGGCACGATCTACAGACATCAGGCGGTAGAAGCTACATTACACGTTAACACAGACGTTAATAAACTGAATAGTCTGGTGTGTAATTAACTGGGCTTCCTTCCATTTCCCTTCTCTTTCGCTGCACGGTAGACTCAAATCAGGGACCTGGAAGCAGGTAGTCGCTGCCGTGGCACAGTTGAATACCGGACTTAGTCAGGTGATCCTGTGTCTACGGCTCTATGTGACGAGAGGCGCGCACCATGTGGTTATAGTGGATTAAAGCCCCACACTGCCTTTCTCCCGTTCCCGCGAAGGATTTGGCGTGGATCGGCCATTTCTACATTTAAAAAAAGGCTAATCCAATGTCCGGGCTGATTCGGCCCAAAACCAGACACTTTAGAAGTTGACAACCCTAGTGACAGCAGTATTTGTGTGTTAATTACACAATCCTCATATGTTGTAATTACGTGCTGTTAAAATAATAGCAGGGTTTGGTTAAACACCGGCGCCGGTTTTGAGTGTCATTTTGGGGTTAGTTTACGCGTAATGGGGGTAATAAATGTAATTGACATTTACTAGACTAGAGTAGCCATACGGCGTACGTAATACATTAATAATAATAAATAACAAGAATAATAAATAAATCAACAAGCATTTTCGGCCTCTATGGTAAAATGGTGCAGTGGTAAAGTCCTTGCATCTAAACTACGAGCTCCCGGGTGCAAAACCACCATTATACCGGATTTACTTAGGTAAATCCGGTATAATGGTGGTTTTTAAGAGTTAACTCTATGATTATACCAACGTAGTGATCTAGACCCTTTAAAGGACTGCGGGAGAGAGCTAGCTGAAATTTCTTCACAATGTTTTTCGTCACAATATCAAGGTGGTGTTTTAGTTTTAGTCAAAGAGCTAATTATTCCTTACGGAAAGGATAATAATGTTTTAATTAAGTCAGTTTGGTAGGCACTATACGAGACACTATATAAGGATTTAAACATGGGACCTCTTGTTTCGACTGCAAGAGTCTTGAACACTTCATCACTTCATCATGGGCCTTGTTATTATGAATCTCATACATCATACGTTTCCGGACTGTATAGTATAATGTATAATTATATTTTTTCTAGGAATCCATCTTGAAAGGAAGTTCATCCTACAAAATGACAACTGTGGGGAGAAAGTATCATTAAAAATATTCGGGGCTTTGATCACAAGCATTATATATTGAATAACATGCATTAGTGTCTGGTATCTATGGATTGGTCACACCAAATTAGGACTACCGTAGTGTTGCAGGCACTGTGCAGTGTTGTACTTTTACTAACTTAACTAATATGATAAAGAGAAAGAAAGAAAGAAATAATTAAAAGAACGTAAATAAATTTATTGGCCAAACACAAACTGCGACAAGGTTTTAATACAAAACTTTATAAATAAACACAAATAGGGATTTATATCTTGTGTATTAGTATTAAATATTACTTGACTGATTTGTGGCATATTTACATAGTTGCGGAAAAGGAAAATTTCTCGATAAGTTCTCTGTATCGGAGAACTTATCGTGAAAATTAGCAACGGAAACAAATTTTAACGCCGCCTCGTGTCGTCGGTAAAAACTTGTTATAATGATCAATTATGGCGAGGTTTAGTATTAAGCACATATTGATATATAATTTACATTAGATTAGTTAAAACAATGGAGTAGTGGTGGTTAAGTGGGTGTCTGTAATCATAGATCACAGGTTCGAATCCTAAAAAGTGACGAAAGTCCCTCCGACAACGAACTAGGTACTCTATCAGTCAGTTGAAGGTGTATCTTTTAATAGTTTCAATCATCCACCACAAGCTTAAAATGATGATAAAACTACCATTAATGCAGTGATGTATCATTTGTAAATTTCGTGGTATAGATTGATACTAGAAGAACAATAGAAATCCTTACTTCACAAATGACTACAACATACTCATAATATAGAGAAAGTCCCTACCTTTTACAGAGTGTCGGCTTTCTAGTCACATTGCCTTAGCGGGATAGTAAGAGGATCAAATTATCAATACAGCCTTTGATTGGGCGTAGTACTGTTATTATATACTCTGATTGAACCACGGATTAGAATACCACTAATTTAGATCGCCATGTGCCGCGTTCTCTGTGCCCGCAGGATGAGTCTTCTCAATTTGTCAGGGTTATTTGTAAGAAGAATAAAAGTTAACTTTTTTCCTATTTTGAATTCAATTACGTTTTAGAATTGAAATTCCTCGTTACTTTTATTGTGACTTTTTATATGAAGACTCATTCGATTAATAGAAAAGGCTTTTTTGTTTGGTCGAGTTGGTACTGGGATAGTAAAGTATTTTTGAAACTAGTTTTATAATATAACTATAGATATAGACGCTATATGCGCCTAAAGTTATGTTGCGGCCACAGATTTTTGATAGTGCAAAAGAAAAGTTTAACAAAAGTTTTTTTTTTCTCTCAATGTCAATGTGTAAAAAAGGTAAATGAAATTACCTAGTTAGGTTTTTGTAATAATGAGTTTATTACAATCACTCAAAACGTATAGGTAGGTACAGAAAGATAATCTACGTCAATTAGCAATAGTCAAATTACTGAGTATTTAAAAATAGAATTTTGTAACCCCGATAATTAAAAAAGGACAGAGGTCACTTTGAGAGCTGTCAAAAAGGGTTTTATAATCAGGACCTCGCGCCAAAGTGACAGTTTCAGGTCACATATTGTCACAGATTGTCCCTGGTGAAAGATTAAATAGAGTGGAGAAGTGAAACTTCCTAAAATACGGGTAGATAGGATAGATCAATTCATTTATTTTCCTAAAGAAAAGCTAGACTTACATACTTTTGGAGCATGTAAGCGAAAGAAGCGGTTGCTTAAAGTTAAGAACAAGTAACTGGTTACCTATGATAAAGTCGATTTTTTTATACTAAAAATTGCTTAATTGTTATGGATATGAATATAAATCTTGATTTCAAAGAACTAAACTTAGATTTTTACTGACATTTATCAGGTATTAAAGAATTTCGTGTACTTTTTACCTGGGACGACGTAAAACTTTCGAAATAGAAGAAGATTTATTATATGAAACAAAGAGATGACTTTTACAATTAAAGCTTTTTGATATTTGTTTTTTTCTGTATTTCTGTATGCTCTATATTTTGCGTCGTGTTGAACATTACATTATGGTGGGCTGACAAGGATCTGACATTTCGTGCACTGGTTTTCATGACATCATATTATTTACGTTACAATGCAAAGGTATTTCGGGTGAAAATGGCTATAGGTATTATAATGACTTCATAAAAAAAAATATAACGATCGATTCATAGGAACTAGCTTATCTAAAACTTCTTAAAAAGTTATAGATAAGCTAGTGTCAAATCTTATATCAGCTATGGCTGATCTACGTCAGTTTTATAGGGCATGTATATTATGCGATGGTGGACGAGTGGTGGATGCAAAATCCCAGGTTCGAATCCTGCCCGGGCTACATGAGTTTGTATACCAATCTGACTCATGTTAGTTTTCATCGACCACCACTTGCTTCCGGTGAAGGAAAACATCGTGAGGAAACCTGCACTCTGGTTGATGATTATCAGCTAGTGTGTGAAATGGAGAAGGCAAAGGCAAACCACTCCATTAATATTGCCAAGAGAGTCGTTGTGTGTTTTTCATTCCATATAATGACCACGACCCTCAGTCATGAGGAAATACGACTAGAGTGAGAGAGAGTATATTATGCGTTGCAAAAGTACTTACATTATTTTCAGCAAGCAAAAAAAACCAGAAAATCGTTCAAAAACCCCATTAAACAAGTCGGAAAGCAATATTTCGCCGCGATTATCCTATCGTAAGTTTAACAAGAATGCCTCTCAGCCGGGAAAGATCTAAATTCAACAAATGCCTAACAAAGGAGCCAACTCGCCTTATTACATAGAAGAATTTTAACGAGATGGTAACTTGTTTATAAATTGAATTTCTGAACGGTAACAGATGTTGCTGGTATAGATTAAGTTTGAAAAGGTTCGATGATTCGTTCGGGAATTGAGGCTTTAATAATGTTAGGGTGGGAATTCCTGTCTTGATTCAATTTGCTGGGGATTCTTAGAAAAATTAAGTCGTTCAGACCGGCTGTCGATTGGAGGCGGACGTGGAAGGAATGCTCTCCAGATTGGCAACGAAAGTGAACCTGTTCAGTACACGTTTCCTTTAGTTTTCTCCCGATTGGGTAAGTCCAATATACACGTCCTATCCTACTAATATCATAAATGTGGAAGTTTGTGAGTATGGATGTTTAGATGTTTGTTACTCTTTGATGCAAAAACTACTGGTCTGATATTGATGAAATGCTAGTTACTAATAAATTTAATATTTAGGTCTTATGTCTCAGAGTTTGTTGTTACAATTACATTTTTACAACATTTTTTAACATTACACGCAAAAGGCACAATACAATTTAATATCATGTAATTTCGTAAAATGAATATATTTCATTTCCCTTAACATTAAGATAAAAGCCTTCGTTTGCAACATTACAAGATTCTCCCGGGGATTTCCAAAATTTACGTACAAACCTTCCATTAACTGGAATATAATCAATAACCTTTTAACATACATATTTTATGTAGCAGGATTTGCTTGAATATCTTATATAAATATCTGACTAATATTACAAATGGAAAAGTTCGAATGTAATGTATTAATTGTGTTACCCAATCAAACAAAATCTACTGTGAACTGTGATGGATTTCGGTGTGATGTTTTTTTTTCTTTAACACTCAACGGCCCATACTAAGCACTAGGCTTGTGTCGTGGGTTCGATGGACACAAACACAGAAACATGCACAAATGATGAAAATCTATGAAATCTAGTACAAATCCTAACTTCCTAACTAATATTATAAATGCGAAAGTGATTTGTTTGTTGGTTTGTTTGTTTGTTTGTTACCTCTTCACGCTTTATCTTCTGAACCAATCTTCCTGAAATTTCGCATAGACATAGCTGGAAGTACGGAGAAGGACATACGGTACATTTCATCCCGGGAAAAAGCACTGTTCCCGTGGGAAATTCACGCGGGCGAAGCCGCGGGCGAAAGCTAGTATTAAATATAAGTTGCCCACGCTGGGAATCGAACCCAGGACCTCCAGACGGCCGGACGGGTGTTGTGACCACTACGCCACGGAGGCCGTTAATATAAGAAATTCAGAGAATCCTATAAATGTAAAGATTTTTTTAAAATTAAAGATGGGTTTGCTCTTGACCACAATCTTGCCCGAGGACAGAGATGAGGTCTACAGTGTAGCGAGCTTACCCAGAAGCAGCCTATTCACTCTGGTTTGCTCTGATTTGGTTTGTAATTTGCTAGTGAACTAAGAAGCATCAGACCCATTATATGCTAGACGGCATAAAACGTGCGTTGTCTATGGCACTTCTATTTGACTTGTATTATTCCAAATTCTGAAATCATTGGAAAATTCATTGGATCATCACCCATCAAAACCCAACGCGGACATAAAACAGTCGTAATACATAAAATTTATGTATTGCTCCATACATTTACAAATACTGCTATTGATTTAGTATAGTTTTATTGGTATTTTATAGTGGTCTTTATAGGTTATGGTAGCACTTCACTCACTCCATATTGTGTTGTTGTGAATGTCTGAATAACTTTTGATTGCGTATATATTACTATAGACTTTCTGCTGTCCGCGACTGCGCCTGCGGCTAAAAGTACCTGTAAGTTTTTCATACAAAATTTCTCGCTCGATGTCAACCTGTTGGGGTTGATTTTTCATTTATTTATTTATTTTATTTTAATCGGAAAATTTACAGTACAATATAACTTAATTACTTAAAAATATAAACATCTTAAAACACAGTTATTAAGTTCATTTCACAATAAAGTAGTCGGGTCTTTACTACCTATTTCTTTGCCGAAATTTATTTGGCGCGCTCATGGAAAGCGGTCATCGCTGCCGCCGTGGATAGATCATTTGAACGGGGAAAGAAACTTCTTTTGAAGCGCACTGTACGACACTTTGGACCTCCATATGAGGAAGAACCATGGAAGAACTCCCTGTCAGTGGCTAAAGGCACAGATTATTTAATACCCTAGTAGTTTCGATGATAGAAAGTGGCACATTGAATAAACTAAAAGCATGGTAGTAATAGGTAGCTAGGTAGGTAGTTGATTGTACTTTAAACAACAGACAAACAGACACCCGAATAACAGGATTGTATCCATAGCACAGAATTCATATAAGTATGGAGTACCCCGCAACCCCCGCACTTCTCCCCCGTTGTTTGCGGATTGGGACGCTATGACTATGAAAACGCACATATTGACGTGTTACTGACGTGTTCACGGATGTACAGTTCCATTTGTAGTAGTAGTAGATATATATGACGCCCCGTTTCTATGGAGTGCCCTCCCTGTGCCCATAGATTAGTGAGGCGCTTACGTACAGACAAATATGGCCTGATCGCATTAACTAATACGGACAGGAAGGGAAACTACTTTGATTATTTTGACAGCCATGCGATGGATTTGAGCAATCGGATCTGATTAGGCATAAAAGTAATAATTATTGCAATGAAAGTAATAAAAATAAAATAAAAATAAATTGACATGTTTCAAAACAGAGTTTTTATAAGTATTGAAGTCAGACCAGCAATGCATTGGCTCGGCGGCACTCAGCAACCCGCCATCGAACTAGGAAATGACACAATAACAAACAACTGAACAGATTTTCACGCGATCTCCACCAATTCATGGGAAGAGATTGATTGGAAAGGTTTTGGCGTGTAATTAACGCGAGCAAAGACGCGGGGAAAAGCCAGTGACAAATAGATACAATATGATCACACTGAGAGAGATCTGTAAGGATCGTAGCAGGTGGAAATCGCTAGTCTCTGCCTACCCCCACGGGAAAAAGTCGTGATAATATGTATGTATGGATGTATGATCACACTATCACACTTCCCAGTAATATTATAAAGAGGACGTGTTTGTAAGTTTGTTTGTATGGTAATTCTCGAACGACTATTACGACTATCAGATCGTGTACGAAACACCATACTGCGGTCCCAGACTAAAATTATGGACGTAGCGGAAAGGGCAGCAAAGTTAAAATATGACTGGGCGGGGCACGTCATCAGAATGTCTCCAGACCAATGGGCCTGTGGCGACGTTTCGTAGCACGGAACGCACCACGTAGACGGATGATGACAGACGTCAAGTAGACACAAGCTAGCTAGGAGATAAATCGAGCGGTTCTCTCTTTGGATATTTGTAACTTTGTATCTCACGCATTTAGTGATTGTGAAGCTTGTGAATCAATAAACATTCATAGTACAACGGAGTATTATTATTAATAGTGCATCGGATACCTACCATCAGATTCCGGACGTATCCTTCACTATAGGCCCAACGAGTGACGGACTGGATTCCTCCTCATAGCAGGAGGCGGCCGGGTCGACCACGGTAGGCCTGGTGCGACGAATTGAACAGGTTTGATAAAGGGTGGCGCGATGTAGCCTTGGATCGGGCTGCCCGTGACCCTTTGAGGGAGCTTATCAGCTGGTTCCTCCAGTCTAACCTTGACTTCGTATTCTAACTCGGCTTTATTGAGTAGACTATATGAAATTTGACGAGACATTTTAGAAGGGAGTACGAGTCTTGGAAGAGGGAGAGAGAGGCCTTTGCCTAGTACTGGGACATTAATGGCTATTAAATAATAATAATCTTCGAAACTACTTAACCGATTTCAAAAATTCTTTCACAATAGAAAGCTACATTATACCTGAGCGATATAGGCTTCAATTTATGTATGTAACTCCCGAGCGAAGCCGGGGTGGGGCGCTAGTTTAAAATATATCTCAATAAACTCCCATTGTTTCGCAAACTGATTTATGATCAGAGGAGGTTGAATGGAACCCCTAATTCGAATCATTCATTTCGTTCATCAATCCAGCCTCATTCAGTTCAGTGAAGCTGCACTTGACGGTGCAATAGAGGGGTTACAAAACGAAGAGTAGCTAAATATGTAGAGCGTTAGTTGATTAAATCCATTTCCTACATTTGGTTGTATAAAATGGGTGACTTACACAACCATTGGATACACTAATTACTGGACATCTAGACACCTTCATTTGACCAAACGTGTGGTCTTCTATTGATGATGATGGTACATCTATTGGCGCGACTTAGCAGTAAAATCGATTCAAATGCCGTGACGGCAAATAGCATGACGCTCTCGTGCAATGATGCGATGGTTAGATGTTTCACATCTGTCGGGAGTCCCGTAAAGGGCATCTGTTTTTTTGGACCATGTTCACGGCAATATATTATGCGGCGAAGCCGCGGGCGAAAGCTAGTAAATAAAAAATAAAATGATTTCGGCGAAGTACAACAGATAACAACACTACACGGTTCTTCCTTACTTACGCTTGCTCTAACAATATAACTCCCACTAACTCTGTTTTAGAATCAATCTACGACGCCCCGTATTCTGACCGTAACCACCCCGTTGATGATAATGTTAAAAAGCTGAAGATCACGCTATCGATCATCTTGTGAAGAAACGCTTAGTTTGTATTTTCTCTAGATAATCCTTAAAAATAGGGCATATTTCAACCTTAATAGTAAATTAGCTTTTGCCCGCGGCTTCGCCCGCGTGAAATTCCCACGGGAACAGTGCTTTTTTCCCGGGATGAAAGGTACCCTATATCCTTAGTACTTCTAACTATATTTATGCGAAATTTTAGGAAGATTGGTTCAGTAGATAATGCGTGAAGAGGTAACAAACAAACTCACTTTCGCATTTATAATATTTGTTAGGATTAAAATAAAAATATTACTTTTATATAAATAAAAAAAAAACTTTTATTTAAATATTTGGGCTGCACGATAACAGACACCAACCAAAGGGAAGACGAGATTGATGCCCGAGGCCAAAATGCCCTAAGATGCTCGGCAGCCCTCCACAAAGTGTTAGCGTCCAAGCTCATTAGCAGGAAAACTAAAATCCGGGTTTACAAGACGGTCATAAGGCCCATCCTAATGTAAGGCTGTGAAGCTTGGACTCTGACACTGAAGGAGGAAAATAAGCTCCTGGTAGCTGAGAGGAAGATTTGGCGGAAAATCCTGAGACCAGTTAGGGGGGAGGATGGCAGCTGGAGGCTGAGAAAGAACAAAGAGGTAGAAGAACTGGTGGCGGAGCCCGATATTATGGGCGAAACGAAAGCAGCAAGGCTTCGATGGCTCGGCCACGTGGAGAGGCTGGGAGAGGATCGCGCTGCTAAAAGATCGTATAAGGGACGACCAAGCGGGAAACGACCTGTCGGCCGGCCCAGATACCGCTGGAGGGATGAGGTCCTAAAAGATCTGGGGGCCCTCCAAAGAGTCGACTGGTAGGAAGTAGCGCAGAACAGGAAGGAATGGAAGCTTCTAGTATCGGAGGCCAAGATCCTCTTTGGGTCATCTAGCCATCGAAGTAAGTAAGTAAGTACTTTTATATAAAAAATGTTCATATTATTCGAACCTGGGACATTTAGACCACAGGCAGGCAGAGTCTTAACTACTCGACCACCATCGCTCCTTTTTGTTTATTACTCATCTAACTTATCCCATAAAAAGCAAAAATTATTTCGGGATTCCTGTTCGGACCCGCTAACGACCGCAAGAAGTCTTAATCACTGCACTTCTTTCTTTAATGACATTTTGATAAATTGCCCACGGAGGTAATGGGGTGAGCAAGATAAAGATTCCCGAACTACCCTGTAATGAACCGGGGCGAAATGCAGCATTTATTTAACGAACTTTCACTCGTTACAATTTGCAGCAATAAAGTTATAATATTACCCCTTTCTTTTCTAGAAAATCTAGGCGTTTGGATTGTTTCAAAGTCCATGGTAGTGACCATAAGCAAAAATGTATCATCAATCAATATCATCATCATCAATATAATAAAAATAACTGGACTGTGTCTATACATAGGAGATATATATAAGAAAAAAAACAAGGAGGGGTCTTTATAGGGCCAATAGAAATCAATTTTTTTTCAAATTTTTGTCTATCTGTGTGTATGCGCATCACGCAAAAACTACTGGACCAAATTTGATGCGGTTTTTACTGTTATATTGTTGAAGGTCTAACTTAAAATCTGGCGTAGGTTTCATCTTGATATACGCCGCTTAGAACCTGAGATATTGACAATAGTAAGTTACGCGCGGATGAAGTCGCGGGCACAGGCTAGTACCAAATATAAGTGGTATTGATGCGTTATATTTCGCCGCCTGACTTAGGCCGCATGAGACTCTGAAGCTTCTTAGCTCGCTCTCACATACCTACAAAACGAAAATCTTCTCACACCAATGAATCCCAAGACAAGGCAGTTGCTATGGGCACTTAATGGGCTAAAATCTATAAATTGACTATTTTTTGGACTCGAAGAGTAAGCAATCGAATTTTGATACTGATTACGGTATTTTTTAATGAAAATTGCCACAAAAGGCTTTAAACAATGTCAAATTTTCCATTGACCATTTTGATGTGGTTTCATTGACGCAAAATGCTCAAAATAATTGGACGCAAAATGTCCGCGTATCCGCTCGTCACCGCGTTTACCACAAGTTATTCAGAGAATGTTGGCTGCAGGGTTGGCGCAAGTATTTATGAATTTAACGTTTTTTTATATGGGAAAATCCTTCGGCTCGTTCGTCCAGTCGCGGAAAACCGGATGGGTAGACTTATGTGAGTATGAATAGTCCCTGGTGGCATATTTGTTTGTGCTTGAAACTTAATAACATCAATATTAATTTTTAGACTTGCATGCTTAAACGTTAAGTGAATATAAAGATCTGACAAAAAGAGAAAAAGGCGTGATAATTTGTATGTATTCTAAAAAAACACCAGTTTGATTTGGATCTTTTCCCACGGGGCCAAAGACGGGGCAGAGACCATAAAGCAAGTTAGGTATTTTTTCTTCTATGTCTGTATCATAGAGACGAGAGAAAACTCGTAGTGCTTATGTAGAAAACATAGATTTTTGAAATTTCATTGAAATAAAAATGTATTTCAGTTACACTCTATTTTAATTGACCGAGCGAGCGAAGCGAGCGAGGGCTATAATTCAAGTTGGAGCGAAAAACACATTGTTTGTATGTATGTATGTATGTATGTATGTATGTATGTATGTATGTTTGTTCCGCGATAACTCTCGAACCGTTGTTCCGATTTTGATGAAAGTTGGAATATATGTAGGGATGGTTAATAGAATTTTCAAGTTCGTTGGGCATCAAAATCGGTCTAGCCGTTTTTGAGATATTTAATTTTTTGTGAAAATAAATATTGTATTTTAATAGTCGCGAGGTCTACGTTCGCAGCGAACGACTAGTTAAAAGAATCCATCTTTTAATTAAAATTACTAGTAGTTCGCCGTGAACTTAGACCTCGCGATTATTACTCGCGTTTTTATTGATATACTCTGATTTCGACTTTTCTAACATAATTCAGTTCCCTAAATAAAATCTAGATGGCGTTATCCAAAGTTAGAACACGCTATGGTTTCGTTTGCTAGATAATCGCGGACGTTTTTATTAATATTTCAAAAACTACTGAACCGATTTTGATGCCCAACGAACTTGAAAATTCTATTGATATTTCCTACATGCCTACCAAATTTCATCAAAATCGGACCATCGGTTCGGCAGTTATCGCGGTACAAACATACATACATACATACATACATACATACATACATACAAACAATGTGTTTCGCCCCCAACTCGATTTAGAGACCTTCGCTCGCTTCGCTCGCTCGGTCAATTAGAGACCTTCGCTCGCTTCGCTCGCTCGGTCAATTAAATTATTATTATTTATTATTTTGTTATTAAAGAATCTTCAATCTGATCTACAGGAGTTGTATAAACTTAACTTTAAAAAATTTAAACTTAGATTGAAAAAATACTTTGTTCCCAAGTGTAATAGCGACTCACCGAACACAGATAAACCTGCGAGGTTTCCGCAGTTCGGTAAATGTTTTTTATGTGCTGTTTTGTGTTATATTGAATAAATGATTTAAAAAAAGTAGGTAAAGCATTTATTTAACCTTATAATATTAATTAGAAGAATAAAAACCTAAAAACTAATTATAATATAAACTAATTTAAACTGAAATAAAAACTATAAGTAAACTAAAAATTAAACTAAATAAAACTATAATTAAATATTTACAAAAACGCCAGTCCCGACAATTCGTTGCCATGAGGTAACGTGCCCAGAAGGCTGACAGCATTGCCACGTTGGATGGCAATGCTTAATCTCTGAGCGAGATAAATGCCAGCCCTCTGGTCACGAGAAACCTCAACCAATTTCTGGGCAATGGCGCCATATAATTTATGGGCTGAAGGTCCCCACGGCCCTAAGGTCTCAACCCCAAACGGCTCAAAAATGTAGTAATCACCTATGCCTACATATTTGCGCCGTTTGAGGTTTTCTGCAGCAGCCGCTGCTGCGCCGGCCTTGGACCCAGTGGCCGGGAGGTGGGACGGTGCCAGGGTGTCTACGCAAGTGGCATCCCATACAAGGGGCCGTCCCAGCCTCCAGGGCACAAGGGTCATTCCATCCGGTCTCTTACCATCGTCCCTAGCCAGCCCGCTTGGTTCTAAAACAGCTGGCAAATGGACGGTGGCAAGAGCCCTGTGAATTATGTTATTTAGGGCGGCATGGCGCCCTAAACGGCCGGCGCTTTTGCGGCATGAAAGACCGTGGTGACCCAGTCCATCAACGCCATCACCACAGGGGCAACGATGTGGGACTGTGCATGTGGCACCTAAGCGAAGAGATGCCGCCAGACGGAAGGTCTCGTCATCGAGGAACGTGCCGAGGTTCAAAGAAGGCAGCGCCTGCAACCAAAGTCCGGATTCCCACTCCGCGACGGCTAGGAGGCGAGCGCGCTCTGCAGAATTGCCAGATGATTCAATCAAATTAAACTGTGCTAATCTACAAAGCGGCCCGTCCCACAGCTTCTGCGATGCCGGAAAACTGGGAATTTGTGAATTTTGACATTTGCCCTGCCATTCAAACTTGGCCTCTGAAACATAACTAATGTCATAAGATGGATTCTTAAGAATTTTTTTAAACAGATAGTCTATACTATGCACAGAGGACAAAAAAGCCGGCAAGGCAACACTAGAAATTTTGCGAATTCCCAAGCCTCCAAACTTAATGGGTAAGGAGGCCTGGGCAAAGGAGCGATCATCGAAACTTATGTTCAAAATGGTCGAAAGGGAATTTCTGATAGAAACGTCTAAATTTTGAAGCAAAATTGGGTACTTCCAAAAATGGCTGCACCTAAGGTTATACGTAAAATTTGGAACGAAAAGACAGAAACGTAGTATTGTAAAAGCAGAAATGAGTATGGATTTTGGACAGGCGTTCCAAAGCAAAGTCAAAATTTTTAATTTTTTCCTCAATAAAGTTCGAAAAAGAATCTTCAAAAATAGGTGACCCTAGAAGGCGAAGAGATGATCTGTCTAAGATTTTGATATTTGGAGCAAAAGTATTAAATTTAGATAAGATTTCTTCGCGTTGAGTGGAGAAGATAAGGTGTCTGAAAAAAATATTTCACATTTTTGGAAATTAAATTCTAGGCCAATATTTTTAAAGTCATCTTTTAAAGTTTGAAAGTCTTGTAAAACGGCGTCTGCTTGGCCTCCTAGGGTACCGTCATCTAAATACCATGTGTTGAATTTTGAATTTAGTTTTTCTAAAATTGGGTGGATGGCTAAGCTGAAAATAGCAGGCCCTAGAGGATCGCCTTGCTGGCAGCCTACACAGGAAAGTAAGAGATTTTCTCTAAACATTAATTTAGAATTTATACTGTAACACTGCCAAATATAATTGTAAATAAAGGGAATTTTGTTTTTGACCTGTGTTAGCAAAGCGGCCCTATCCACTGAATTAAAGGCGTTCTTGATGTCCACCTTCAACAGTACTTCACCTTCCTGATGATCCAAGAAAGTACGGAGCGAATGAACGGCGGCTTCACATCCACCCTTAGAACCAAAACCTAACTGAATAGGTTGAAAGTAGTCGCCAAGGGTGGATGAGATTACTTTGCAGCATATTTTGGACGTTAGGCGGCGGTAGAACGCCCCAACTGCTATTGGCCTAATGCCGCCATCCTTTTTTTTAAGTGCGCACAGATTCGCTCCGTACAAAACATCACATACCTCCCTATTAACCGCTCCAGACAGCATGAGGTTCACCAAAGCAGTAAGGTCCACCAGAAGGGCCTCGCCAGCTACCCCAAGCTGACTCCCAACAAGATCTTTTAAATGTTGAGGGGATAAGCCATCAAGACCACTGGCGGAACCACTCCTAAAGGACATCACTGCAGTGCGAACACTCTCTACAGTGGCCACTAGGGAAGCTGTTGAATCATCGGGGGGAGTAGGAAAGTTGTCAAATCCGGTCGAAGGTGGATGCTTGTCTCGCAGAGCAGAGAGGGTGTCCTGGTTGTTCGGCGCAACCGCATCATCAGAAAACAACATTCTGGCTGCTCCTTTAATATCACCATCACTTATCTTAGACTCCACGTATTGTAATGTGTTTCTATTTTTTAAAAGTGCGGCCTCATTATTTAAAGGAAGATGAGGTGGCCCTGAACAATTTATTTTGATTTAAAAAAATATATATATGTAGGTAAATTTTATTCATAGGAGGTAACATTTTTGTTTACATTTTTCCACGAACTTCAGAGTAAGCATATTATATCATTTTGTGATACGCAAAATATTAAAATTAATAAATTTACGAGCACCGAAACAGCCGTAACTGCCGTCCAAAAACTTAATAAACCGAGTTACGACGTTCTTAACAGCTGAAGAAACTTTGACAAAAGAAAAAATCCGAGGGACACGAAAATAAAGTCGCATCTCCGACTGTCATTAGACCGCTATAGTTACTGCCGCCGCGAAATTAAAAACCATAATTTATTTTTATTGCTGTTTTTCCCGCTGAAAAACTGGAAGGGTCCACTTTGATCTGTATTTAATTGCGGAAAAGGGAAAAAAGGCCTTTAATTCTTTAATTTAATTCTGCAAATCGCTTATTGTTTTATTCAACCCGCTCTCTTGAGTTTTTAGAAAAAAATATAAACAATGGGTTTTGGAGGCGCCTGCTGCTCTAAATGCATCTGGGTTAACGAAGAGCTAGCAATGATGGTCTTTTAAAGTCAGTTTAATTGTACGTCCCAGTTTTTGGAGATTTGCGAGGAATTTGTGGAATTTAAACCAAACAGAGGTACCTATATTTTAGGTTTTAAATAATTTATGTACGTGGCAGGTAGGCCATATACATAAATTAGCCTCTGTCTACGGTCTACCCACGGGAAGAAGGCTTGATAATAGTATGTATGTATGTATGGCAGTTAGGTATATAGAGAAAGCGAGAGAGATCTAGATAGATAGATAAATCGTTTATAACACACACATGCAAAGATCTGTCAGTATTAAGTAAAAATCTAGATATTTTATTATGATATATGATATTTTGATTATTTTTACTGTTGGCTAACTAACCCTAAACAAAATTATAATTAAATTTAAATAATGACAAAAAAGTTTCCCCAAAACATGACTCAGCAGGTTACGTATAATTTGGGTGAGTGTGATACTGTCGTGATTCATATCGAGATATATTCTAAAGGGGTAGCGGCTAGTGTCGTAAGAGACAATATTCTATGTCTCATGAGAGGCTTGACACAGTACAGTATTATTATTTCTAATACAATACAAAATTTCAAAAGTAAAAAAAAAATACAGAAACGATATACAAAAAAAAAATATAGCATTTTCAAATAAAAAAAAAAATAACGTTAAAAAAATAAAATTGTGTTTTCATAAATGAGGAAGTTTTTTGTTTCTTTTATTGGTGGGAAAATTTTAGATAATGCAATTTGGGTATTTGTAAAATTGTACAATATTAAAAATTAAATATTACGTAAAAATCAAATTATACTAATTAATCTTTAATTACTAACTATAATATAATCGAGTGTATTATTACTAACACAGTTGCCCGATTTTATTCAAGATAAAGCGTGAAGAGGTAACAAACAAACAAATAAACAAACAAACTCACTTTTGCATTTATATTAGGATTATTCAAATTCTACTAATTACTTATCGATATCTTAATGCTGTTTGCGACCAGTGAATTGCTAAGCTAAAACAATGTCTAATAGAAAACCGAGACTAGTTTAGAGCGAGACTGATTTAGCCATCACTAGTGTCAACTTCAAGCTAAATGATTACGCACATGCAAACCGTACGACCGAAATCCTACATAACATTTTTTTTTGTGAATCATAAGTAGATTACATGTTGATTAGTGTGAAACAGTCCGTAGGGGAAACACATGGCGTTGATTATGATAAATTAGTATTTTGCTTAGGTTTACGTCCACATAGATGTATAGTCGTCCTTAATTATAAGACACAAATTTTGTAAAGTATGCAGCATTGGAGTTTGTTGCGCCCCGCCTCTTCTCTACTAGCGCTTTGGTTACCGCCAGGTTAACCTTAGCTTTTGACGTCAACTAACTAATTTAGCTTGCTGCTTTTAAGCCTATTTCAAAAAAAAATCATTTTTTTTACAAACAATTTAATTTGTAAAATTAAGAGGGTTGATAATTTAATTAGATTAATCAAAATGACCTGTCTGTAAAGTCAGTTTATTTCCCATTTTATTCTTCATCAGGTGGATGATTTTGAAATTCTGTAGAATATATTTTTACAAGACACAAGCAATTTTTTTTGTATTCTTTGCCTTTGTTCCTTAGTATGATTACTTATAAACTAAATGACCTAATGGCAGATTTGGTTTCATCTATAGTTAGCAAGCAATAGACTTATTGAGGTATTAATATTTTATCCTTGCTTTGTTTTTACGATCTTGAAGCACAATCAACGTGACTCCCGCAGTAGAGTCGGGATTTTGGCCGGCGATAAAAAAGTCATTGTTGACCAAATTAGAAGACAATAAAACGTTTTTGTCATAAGTTAAGGAGGAATTAATAAAGTAGCTTCCAAAGCGTTTGAGATTTTATTTTCTAAATTAAGTATTTTAAATGTTTGACTATTTTTTAAAGTTTGACTATCTGAACGGTTTTAGTTATGTAATATTATCACAGACATATAATAATAGTAAGCAGACTGAACATGTCATTTGAAATTGCATGGCAAAAACACACACTAAGATTATTATTCACACAACGACAGAATACAGGGTCGGATCTAAGATAATTAATTATATTCGGTACAGTGTAGCAAAACCAAAAATTTTAAGACGCTGAATCTTAAGCCGTGCGCGGTATGCGGACGGATCTGCATCAGCTTTTTACGATGGGAAATTCTATCCCTTTTGGGAAAAAATACTAGTCATTAAATCAATAAAATTTATTTTAAATTATTAAAAATCACGTGCAATGAAACATTGCAATGATGTTAATGGTCGCTGGCGTCCATTCACTGTCCTGGTACTCGTAGTACGTAAGAGAAATACTCCCCATAACAGTTTATTTATTTATTTATTTATTTAAACTTTATTGCACATAAACATATGTTACAGTACAATGGGCGGACTTAATGCTACAGCATTTTCTACCAGTCTACCTTAGGGTTATTCAGAGAACATTAAGTGGGTGCAAATACTTAAATAAATTGACTATATATTGTATAATAAAATACATAAACTAAGATAAATACATATGATAAATATATATATATATATGTTATGTGTATGAATAAGTACTTATATATACGCAGCATGACTCAAATTAATCTATTAGGCATTCACTTGTGACTCGGTCAGGTAAAATTTATAGACGAGAGACTTAAAACAAGCACGGCTGGGAGCTCTTCTGATAGATTCAGGAAGTGCATTCCACAATCTGACCGCAGTAACGGCAAAGGAGTTGGAGAAGAAACCAGTATGGTGCGAAGGGGTTGAAAGGGTCAGATTGCTAGAAGAGCGCAGGACTCTTTCATGAGTGGAACCTAGAAGTTGGAAATGAGATTTAAGATAAGCAGGGGCAAGGGAATTATTAAGAATATTATAAAGTACACAAAGTACAAGTATTACAAAGTACAAGTATATTATACAGTTCTCTTTCTTGAGGTATTATTTTCTGGCATATTTTCCTTGTCCTGAAATAAAATTCACTGTCAGTATTTTTATAAAATGTGCATTTTAATCTTCAAGAAAGAATTCCTGAGATTTTTATAGAATAGGTACTAAATTCGTATATTTGCCTTGATTCGGCCCAGCCATAGTAAACAAAACTGGATCTGTCAAATGATCTATGCTATTTACGAAATTATTAAATTACTTGTAGTATTTCTTATGAAATGGTTATAATTAATACACTACTTTATAAAATAAATAATGATATTGCTGATAAATAGCATTCAAAAGTCTAATAATGGTTATTGTATCAAAAATAACACGAAATTGTATATTATCATTGGGCACGTCAAAAAAACATGTATTGCTTACCGAAGGAACGATATTCCACGAATATTTTTTTATGAAACACTTCCACATATTGTACACGTTGCATTTTATCATTTCTATTAAGTTGAAAAGCACAAAACAGTAAAAAATAATTTTAAATATTTATGACAACTGTGACAACACAACAAATATGACAGTTAAGGATCATTTCGCATGAAAAATCCGGCTTGGATGATAAATCTTTCAGTGTAGTGGTTCGTGTTGCAATACATTACAATACTAAGGAAGGAAAGGGACAGAGTTATGTGACAGTCCTTATCATGAACAGGATGCAAATATTGTCAAATATCATCAGTGTGTGTGTGAAATTTGTGTTCCTTCTTCTTATATTAAAAAAAAAAATTACTTCTGTGAATATTATATAGTTACCTGTTTAAGTCAAAAGTGAAAGTCAAGTGTTTTTTTTTAAATTTAAATTGGCTTAAAAACAGCACTTTTAAATCGTCATATACTAATAAAATTCTTTGTATGTTCTGTAAATGGTGCAATAAAGAATTTATCTATCTATCTATCTAAACTAGATTAGATAGTCGTCGTCAAAGTTTATTTCCGCCCCCAAAGCGCAAGTGGAGAAGAGGCGGCGCAACAAACTCCACTGCTGCATTTTCTCTAAAGACGTCACTTTACAACATGTGTCTTATAATTGAGGAACTATCTATATGGAATTCAATAAGATATTAAACCTGTATTTTTTCGTACACCATATCGTATCCATACTAATATTATAAATGCGAAAGTTTGGATGTGAGTTTGTGAGTTTGTGAGTTTGTGAATTTGTGAGTTTGTGAGTTTGTGAGGATGTTTGTTACTCAATCACGCAAAATCTACTGGACGGATTTCGATGAAATTTGGTACAGAGGTAGATAATGACCTGGAATAGCACATAGGCTACTTTTTATCCCGGGAAAAAGCACTGTTCCCGTGGGAAATTCACGCGGGCGAAGCCGCGGGCAAAAGCTAGTGTACTATAAAAATTTCCATATTGTATTCCCTGTCATTACGGACCACATACTTTTCACGACCCCCACGCAACATGGAAACTCCATAACCTTACGCGGCATAAAAACCCGTGAATATCACAGTTCGTAAAGTTTACGATCTTTACGTACAAACATACATACAGCCATAGAACATGCAAAATTCATGTCGAGATGTAACCGGCATGTTTTATGCGCAATGTTGTACTGGCATTTAATGGCTGGGAAATTATTTAATAAGAATGTTTTACTACACGCAATAAAAATGTTTAAAAAGATATATAACATTTAGATTCATTAAAATATTATTTATTTAATTAGGTACCATTAATTTATATGGCAGACTTAAAGTTATAGGTACGAGTATATATAGTTAAAGCTATAGGTTTATCTATCAGTCAAAGACTACACAACCTAACTATCAGTGAAACAACATTATGAAAATACAAGTAAAATGAATATAAAAATCCAAAAATAGTTAAGTACTTAAATCTTTAATAATAGTTATAGGTAAAATTTTATCTGTGGTGTTTAATAACATTTGATATGTATAAAATAACATCGAAACTATTTTTTTAAGATATAACATTTAAAAAAATTAAAAAAACTTTGACTTATGTTATAAAATAAAAATTATACTAGAAAAGACCCAATTCCCTAGAAAACATCCGAACACACCAATATCGTTCACCGACATCCCCTCAAATAAAGCAGACCGTTAAGCGACAAACGAGTGAAACAAAAATGGCCGCTTTTCACCGAATAAGCGTTACCATAAAAAAGGTTTTCAGTGAGCAAGTGAATCATAATTTATGAATTCCGCTGTCCGGTAGGGCCGAGGAGATTTACGCGGGGTCATTGTGTCGACTCCTGGACTAGGAAATGTGTAGATTGTGTGCAGAAATAGAGCTGGCAACATCGATAATAAATACCAAATCGCCCGCATGAATAGTGAATAATGAGACTTTATCACGGCTGTGGGCAACACTAGTTTATGGATCAACAGAGTTTTTTGATATCAATAATGACAAGCTAATTATTAAAGACTAGTTGTCGCCCGCGGCTTCGCCCGCGTGAGTTTCACTTAGATGAAAAATCTTTTTGTGTTCCAAACTGTTTCAGATGTTTCGTATCTTCAATTTTTATACGTCTACAGAAAATCTGGCCTCTTGAAGCTTTTCATCAGATGTTCCATATCTTCAATTTTTATACGTCAGCAGAAAATGCTCATCAGGTTGAACGATTTTTGCTAAGGCGCCATTTCCATATATGTTATAGTGTAGCTGGTCTCTTGCAGTTCTTCATCAGATGTTCCAGATCTTCAATTTTAATACGTCAGCAGAAAATGCTCATCAGGTTGAACGACTTTTGTTAAGGCACCATTTCCATATTTCTTATAGTTTAGCTGTTCTGTTATGGTTCTTCATCAGGTGTTCCAGTTTTCAAAATCAATTATAGCCTATATGTTGCCCAGACTTTATAGCTATACAACAAAAAAAGTTTCATTCAAATCCGTCCAGTAGTTTTTGCGTGAAACGCGTACATACATACAGACAGACAGACAAGAAATTCTAAAAAATTTTTTTTGCTTTCTATTATTCTTTTTAAGTGTCCCTCTATCCATTTTAGTCAAAAATACTAAATGTACAGACAAAATATTTTTACTGTTTTATTATATGTATAGATTAAAAAATATGACTGACAACTCACATAGCCTATGTCACTCGGAGGAATGCAAGGAATCTAAGAATAGGTAGCCCTCATATCAAAATCTGTTAAACCGTTCAGGACTTATGGTGTAATAATGAACCTTTCTAAAAGAAGTTTTTAAAACCATGATAAATGAAATTAACTTGCGGACTATGGTAAAAGGTGAGTTGTTTACGGCATGTGCTAGTACCACGATCTGTGTCGAGCTTTCAATATTCTCAAGTCAAAAAAGTTGGCACTCAAGTTATTACTCAATCAAGTCTCAAACGCAGAGCGAATTTTACGGAATTTGATACACTTTTTATTCCAAAACTCTCACAGGAATATTGATCAATTTAATCGTTCGCTTCGGTTCGGTCAGGCAATAATCCATAAATTTGTTAAGACATATCTAAATATAACTAGATCTATGGTACACCATCGTTAATGAAACATAAGGGGCGCGCAGGATCCCTTCTATATCCCTTTATATCTGCGCTCGCGGGGCGAACAGATATAACTTACTGCTAATCGCATACTAGCCCCGACCCAGGCTTCTCTCACCACCTTACTACTATAGACATAAGCACCATTATCGCCTGCACAAAATCAAAATTGTTGCAACTGTGCCAAAATATTTTTAAACTCTGTAAATGGACGTTAATTTCTTTATTGCGTTTAAATGCGTAGCTAACGGTGTGTAGAGACGTAAATATCAATCAAAAATGCATTGTTGGCATATTGGATAAAATTAAGACTTTTTGTAGGCATATTTTACAAACACATGCCTCTTTGTCTCGTTGTAGTGCCGCTCTTGTGGACTATGAGTTAAAACCTAGCCCTAATAGCATTCTTGGTAGGCATTTGGTAGGGCCACATATATGTCTTTGGTTGGACAACGGTTAGATTTGGCCGCATGTTTTGCTGAAGGGCCAACAACTTAGGGCCTATGTGGAAACCTCCTACGGAGGGCCACATATTGTTTTTCTCCGTTGGGCCTTTGTATAGAAACCATACAATCAAGCAACGTTACTCGGGTGGTGGTTTGGTACTTTTCGATAGGATTATATGCTTATATAACACTCTCACTATATTTAATCACAATCACATATGTGCTTCATAGATTTTTAATATAGCATTAAGAACATAAAAAAATATATATGTACATACAGTGACAGAATTATAATTAGGAATTAAAATCATTGTTTAAATCGCACAATCAACATTTATTAATATTGAATTAACATCTTATATCTTAACAATTAACATTATTCGGTGGCACAAGTTTCTATCCACAGATGGAATGCACACTAGATCGGTAGGTATCACAACACGTAGGAACACGCTTTTTTTTCATGGCGTCAGCCAGCTTCACTTACTATGCCTTCGATCGAACACAACACAATCTTCGAACTCAATTATGTACATAATAACGTATTGAACTTAAAAATCACAATATTACACTGTTCTTTCATAAGTTTCAACACGACACTGAACAAACGAAATGATGCAACAAAATGGCCGACTTGGACTGCTTGCGGCAGCGCCGCGCATCGAATCCCCTCCCCACCACCGTTACCCCCCCCCAGAACCCCTCCACCCCGCACCCCTGCCCAATGCATGTTGGTAATCAGTTGGCACAATAACCGATGTTTGATCTTCGTTGGGCCAGTACAAATTCCATGTTAGTGATTTAACTAACCATATTCCAACAACGTTCCTACAGTTGGCCAGTTGTCATTTATTTTTGTTGGGCCAATTTTTATTCACTGCCGTTAAATCAACGTTGTTCAGCCAATGGTAGCAAGAAAGTATGTTGGGCCACTGTTGGCAATAAGCTCGGCATAACAACGTTGTTAGTCTTCGTAGGGGCAATACAAATTCACTGTGGGCAATTTAACTAACGATATCCCATCAATGTGCCTACCGTTGGCCAATTGTGGCCAATCAAAAATGCTATTAGGGAGGTATATATTGGAAGAAACCAATGTAACTAGTTTTCCTGAGTTTTCCACATCGGTTCAACTGGTCATACTTCAAATCAAAGATCGTGTTGCCTTGGCTTATAGATAACTAGCTTTTGCCCGCTTCGCCCGCGTAATTTCCCACGGGAACAATGCTTTTTCCCGGATTCATCCCGGGAAAAAGCACTACTAGGTACCCTATGTCCTTTTCAGTACTTCAAACTATGTGTATGCGACATTTTTAGGAAGATTGCTTCAGTAGATAAAGCGTGAAGAGGTAACAAACAAACTCACTTTAGCATTTATAATATTATTTTATTATTATTTTTTTTATTTAGGATTCATATTTAGAGACACTCAGTGGGCGCGGACTAATGTGTGGAATAACGGACTACACGAGAATTGAAACTAAGCTAAACATTGTCACAAAAGCATGCATTGATCACATTTTTTCTAGGATTCCCACATTACGTCCGTACACAGCGGTGCTCGACGTCGTACTAGCGGACCACCGAGCTGTGATCTGTACTTGCGTAGATATAACTAAAGCCAAGTTTACACAGAATGTTAAAAATTATGTAATTAACTACGACATTTTTTACGAAGAACTAAAACAAACAGACTGGTCATTGACTAAGAACATGAACTCACCAGATAAAATTTATGACTTTATACATAAATCTTTTCAAACAGCAACTCAAAATGCAACATCTTGTAAGGCTTATAAAAGTAATTATAAACAATTTAGACTACCTTGGATGGACAAAAACGTTAACAGATTATGTGAAAAAAGGGACAAATTATTCAATTCATGGAAAAAAAAAATCATTTGATCCCAACATCAGACTTGAATATAATAAAACTCGCAACAAGGTACATAAAATATTAGAAAACAGGAGAAATAACTATTATATACAAGAAATAAATAAAAATTTTAAGGACACAAAAAAAACATATAAAATTATAAATCAAATGTTAGGCAGAATTACTTTATCTATAGACTCGGCAATACAAAAAGCGTTTGAGAAACAGGGACTTAGTACTAAACAAATTGTAAATAATTTCGCATGTAGTTTTCAGAAAATTGTAAAAGATATTATTCCAAAGTGCGATATTAAATTGTTGGACAAAAATATATATACACAGCCAAAAGATGTTTCAATGTTGTTTCAGAAAGCAACAAATGATAGGATATATAAAATCATAAATAATTTGAAATCAAACAAAGCTGCGGGTTCAGATAATATTAGAGTAAATGATGTGAAATCTATAGGTAAAGATATATCGGGTGCTATTGCCAATTTAATTAATGTGAGTGTTCACAGTGGACTTTATCCAGATAAACTAAAAGAAGGTTGTGTTAGACCAATCCATAAAAAAGGTAAACGTGATGACTACTCAAATTACCATTCTGTGACTCTTCTTTCAGTGATAGATAAAATAGTGGAAAAATACATCTGTGAACAAATTCACCAGTTTTATATGAGCAACAATGTATTATGCAAGAAACAATACGGTTTTTCAAAAGGGGAAAAGTACCGATAGTCTTCTTTCAACATTTACAGACGACGTGAATAGTCGACTAAATGAAAAAAGGACGTGCTTGTGCTCTTTATAGATTTTTCACGGGCATTTGATACCCTGCAACACGATCAACTTCTGAGTAAGCTAGACAATTGTGGAATACGTGGTCCGTTACTTGAATGGTGTAAAAATTATCTACATAATCGTAAATATATAGTAAGGGTAGGTGATGCAATTAGTCAACCAGTTACCATGACAGAGGGCACGGCATAAGGATCGGTCCTTGGGCCCCTCCACTTTCTTTCATACGTAAACGATATGAACAATTGTATAAAGCACTGCAATTGCTACCAATTTGCCGACGATACATGCCTGATGATTAGTGATAAAAATTTGGAACGTGCTTGCACTCTTTTACAATCTGACCTTAACAAATTAGTAGAATGGTGTCACGATGTAGGGCTTGTAATAAATGTCGACAAAAGAAAATTTTTTTGATTAAATCTCCATATATCAAACAAAACCCAGTGAAGAATATAGTAATCCACAATCATAGCTGTATCCATGCGCAAAATACCATGTGTAGCTGCGCTAGTGTAGAAGTTGTAGATTCACATAAGTATCTAGGCTTAACTATAGACTCAAAACTCAACTGGAATAAACATATAGAACACGTTTGCAATAAATTGAGACATTTTTTGGCTAACATTACAATCTTAAAAAACCGCATTCCTCCAAAAGTTAAATTAATGTTATATAATTCACTCGCAGAATCTTACATACAATACGGACTAAGTAGCTATGGGCATACATATAAAACCTATCTTAACCAAATACTTAAAACTGCAAACTAGAATTTTAAAAATCATAGTACCTACTAAAATTAAAACTCAATTTCACGACAATGATGATGAATTATTCAAATACTGCAAAATTTTACCTGTCCACTCTCAGTTCCAATAGAAAGATTTTGGAAAAAAATTTAACACCCAGTGTATACGCGGGCTATTGCACGCAATACATTAGCAACGACTACAGCCAATAACTCGTACGGGGAGCGGACATCTACTTACTTAATACCTCGTTTTATAAACAAACTACCTCCTGAGTTGCGCAATACAATACATCCAAAAATATCAAAATCACATTAAAGAATTATTTTCAAATAATTTACACTCATCTAGTTTCTAAGTAGGTATTGATATAGTATTAAGTTATTTTATAGGATAGATGTAAACTTACACTAGTAACATAAAGACAAACCTGAGGGTTTTTATATGTTATTACTAGTTGTTACCGCGGCTTCGCCCGCGGCAAAAAAGGATTAATCATTATCCCGTCCCTAGGAAACTGTTGCTTGAGCGCGAGTTAGCACTTTATTCAGGATGGAGCGAGTTGAAAAATAGGTAGAATAGCAAATAGGCAAAATTACAAATTCATAGACAAATACCGTTTATACACTCGCATATTATATGCGAGTGTATAAATATTATATATTTGCATGAAATTTAGTAAGGCTGCTTGCGTGCGTGTCGTGATTTTCAATCAAAATGGCGCGAAAATTTAATCGTTACCGACCGCGCATAGATAGATATATTGATAAAGATATAAAATAATAAAATAACGTACCAACAGGTCGTAAAAAGTAACTTGAACCTAATTTATTTTCTGCCTTCAAGTCTATCCGGGCGGTAATAAAAAAAAAAACCTGAACCTAACTTCTTTTCCGCCCTCAAAGTCTTTCCAGGTGGTCATAAATAGTAATCTGAACCTAACTTATTTTCTGCCTTCAAGTCTTTCCGGGCAGTAATAAAAAAAAATAATCTGCTATATTGCGCGCCCCGCCTCTGCACGCAATGTACATCACAACCAACTCACTGATGTTCCTTCACACACATAATAAATAGAAGTTTGAGCAGAGTGCCATTAGTCCGTGCACTCAGCAGCGGTCCGCACACCTCGACGGCCCGTTTTATATGGAAGTAGTGGGGAGGCTGTCGTAACGTCACTTTGACGTAACGTCACTTTGACGCAACGTCACTTTGACGTAACGTCATTTTGACATAACGTCCATTTTGTCAAATAATAGATGGCGTTACTATAATTGGTATCCCATGCCCACGGGAACCATTTTTTCCGGGATAAAAAGTAGCCTATGTGCTATTCCAGGTCATTATCTACCTCTGTACCAAATTTCATCGAAATCCGTCCAGTAGATTTTGCGTGATTGAGTAACAAACATCCTCACAAACTCACAAATTCACAAACTCACAAACTCACATCCAAACTTTCACATTTATAATATTAGTATGGATTAACGACTTAAGTTAAGTATGTACTTTTATTTGATAAATAAATAATAAAAAAAAAAATTATAATAGTAGTAAGGATTATGACGATATTTTTTTTACAAAGTAAGTTAAAACCATGGTGCATATTTACCTAAATTTAAAAATAAAATTTTCCTATATAGCTGGTACAGGGAAAGCAACATTACAGAACATATCAGCCGCTCGAGCGCCGGAAGGTTTCTTGGTGCGGCCATCCATCGCGGCGACAAGTGCCGTGTGTGTTCATATTTTGAACGAGAAACAATATAAAACTAATTCTGTCATTCTATCCTTATTATTCCGTGTGTATTTCCCGTGTGGTTCCCGGGTTAGAATAGAACCACTCCATCTCATTCCATGGATGTCGTAAGAGGCGACTAAGGGAAATGCTTCCGATGGGCAGCAGCGTCGGAAGCTCACAAAGCCAAACAAAACTGCGCTCGCCAACCCGCCTGCCAAGCGTGGTGAGTATAGCAAAGCCCCCCAACCTCTTGGGGGAGACCTTTATCCAGCAGTGGATATTTTGCGGTTGTAATGATGATGATGATGATGATCCTTATTATTCTGACATACCTATATTCCCAATTATCGTCATTATTTGGTAAGTCGTAGCGTGTATCATTGATATAACTTTTATTGGCAGAAATCTGGAAATATCATAAGCCACAAACTCGATGGAATTGTATTATTTTATAAAAAAATTGTATACGATACTTTTTCGGTCATCATCATCAGGGGGTGCCATCTTCAAAATGAAATTCGGAGATCAGCAAACGGTTTGACGTTTATCCGTATAACTTTCGGTCTAATATCAAAATCAACAACAATGATGCATCTATTCAGAGTTCTGTTGATGCATCCCGTTAATACACGTATTATCAATTAGAAAGTTTGGATGTGTGTATTTGTAACTCAATCACACACAATCGTATGGATTTTATGAGATTTATAACATAGAATTCAACTTTTTTGTCTACCAGCATGTTGTCAACCTATATAAAGTTACTATATTTCTGTATTTCTTAATATGTAAAAGGTATTCGACATTTCACTTTATGCTATACGACTACTATGTACACACACACATGGAGCCTTGCTAGAAGGTACTCGTCACCCAGCGAAATGGCCTGTCACTTCAGCTCGCCTATTGTTGTACAGTACACATGGAATACTTTTTATTTTTATCGCAGCGACTTGCCCTAGTTTTGGCATAAACTATATTTTAAGGTAGTGAATGGAGCCCGGTGGAGAAAAATTGTTATCATTGTGTTTTTGACAAAAATAGTACTTCGCGTTAAATATCTGAGGAAATAATTTAGCAAAGTATATATAAAAGCGGCGGCGGCTAACTGACTGACGTATAGCCGAAGCGCTTTGACGGACAGTTTATAAAGGATGTACTTATGCAAAAGGCAAAAAACTTACACCATGCTCGCTTTAGTCAGCTCTAAGATAGGAATTTTGTAAATTCCACACCTAACCGTGTGATTGTGGTGAAAAATTATATTCACGCGGGCGAAGCGGCATACTTAATATAATATGTGACGCATAACTTGAATATATTGGTACTTAGAAAAAACAAAATATATTAGCTTAAAGTTAAAACTGTATTCAGATCAGTCTTTGTAGTACAGCTGCAATATCTAATAAGCTGGACACAAACCAACGCACAAGCAATATTCCAGAAAGGGTTTCTAGAACATTCGGGAGTTCCTTGAAGGATCTAAGGTTGATTAAAGTCGCTTTCCGCATTCGTATTCTGCGCGGTTCATATTTTAACAGACGCTGCGCCGCCGGTGGGTTCTATTGGAAATAAAAAACGGACGTGACGTCATACGTCTCACAGTCGAGTTTTCGGCAGAATTTTAAATTTGTTCTAGAATAACGGAATTTACGAGCGGGTACTTTGTTCAATAGCGTTTTTATGTACAGTCAACAAAATAAAGGGGTTTGGGTAAAGTTGGCGTCATTTTCAATTTTCGCGGCCACTCACCAAACTCGGTTATTTTGAAAGAACATATCAAGGGGATCAAACTTTATTATGGAGTACATATAGCTAAACTATATCGGAGCTGAGATATTAGGCATTTTATTTTTCATATTTTTGACTAACAATTCAATTCCATTTTAACAATAACGCTAATAAAATGTAAAAAACGGCTTTGTTTATGTTGGTTTTAAATATGCGGCACGATTAGAATGAAACAAGTCTAGTTTCGAACGATATTCAGATGTTTTTACACCTGCAGGGTGTCCCATAACGGCATATCTACTGTTTTGTTTGTTATGAATCTACAATTCTTCAATTCGTTACACTTTTTACGTTATAGCCATGATTCATACATAGACTTGTGGCCAAAATGAGACGTATAGAGACCTTCAAGGGTGGATCCAGCATTCGCATCAGGGAGGGTCATAATATGACCCCTGATGCGAATGCTGGATCTGACAACACGCATTTGCTACAACACGCACTCGATCATTGATCGAGTGCGTGTTGTCAGCCCGGCACTGTTCCCATGGTTTATTTTCTCTCTCAGCCTAAAGACGTCCACTGCTGGACAAAGGCCTCCCTCAAGGATTTTATCCATGGGGGGTTTTGCCGTAAACGCCACACTTGGCAGGCGGGTTGGCGATCGCAGTGTGATGGCATAGTACGGAAGAGATGGGTTGGTGCTATTGTAGGGCCACACCACAGGCCACAAGGTTTATTTTAGTATAGAAAAACATGTATACATGCAATTGGAATTTATGGGGGGAATGCCCCCCCCCCCCCCCTAAATCCGAATGCAATAATAAATCACTAAATTGAATTAAATGAGACCAGTATATGGCCATGGCAAATGAATTCATTCCCAATCATACTCGAAGAAGCAACCGAATGGAAGCGTGAAATCAATTTACGTTTGTGGACTTCGAGAAAACTTTCGAGTGGTTGTGGTCATCGTTGTGGATCAAGATGAGTGATGATCTTGGTAATACGGCGCCATTCGCGTAAGATTAGAGACCTGCTAAAAGCCCTATATTTAAATAACTCCTGCAAATTGCTCACAAAGGACTGATCTCTCAAGATACTGCAGTTCACTCCAGAGTCAGACAAGGGTGTCTTCTCTTGCCTCTTTTTATTTCTTATCGCCCTGTGTGCATAATGCTCATAGTGAACGACTGCAAGCGACTCAGTATAGAGTGGGGGTTTTCCGATCAACTGGATGATCTAGACTACACTGATGACCTGTGTCTGCTCAGTCACAAGAACGTCGACATGTAAGCTAAACTGGACAAGCTACAGCGAGTGGCCGCAAAAGCTGGGCTTAAAATGCACGCGAAGAAGATGCAAGATGTTCCCCTATCTGGGAAGTGTAGTCTTGAAGTCTAGCGAAACGGAAAACGGATGTTGCTGCTAGGATATATAAAGCTCGGGCCGCCTTTGCACGGGCCGGAGCCCGTGTGGCGTTCCAAAAGTAGAGTCCCTCAGAATGAAACTCAAAATGTTTCGGTAAAACGTCAGTCAGTCAATCGTCCTGTTAAGTCAATGTAAAAGTTGTTACCGATCCAGCGTCTTTGTGAACCGCTGCCTACATCAAATACTTGGCATTTTCTGGCCGGAAAGGATTTTCAATGAACAGCTGTGGAAACAATGCCAGAAAATGCCAATAGACCTCCAAATTATGAGCCTCAAGTGGTCATGAATTGGTCATACACGAGAATAAAGGGATCCCTCACATATCCCCAAGCAAGCTCTGGAGCAGAACCCCCAGCATAAGTGCAAAGTTGGCCGTTCCAAGCAGACCTGGCGACGCACTATTGCAGTGGATCTCAAGACAATTGGGCTGACCTGGCCCGAAATGGAGAGCGTAGCCTAAGACTGAGGAAACTGGTGAAACACTGTCGCCCTCTATGGCCACGGTTATTGCATTGTCGTTGGCCCCATTAAGGTCATCCATAGTGCAGGAAGTGGGACAGAATTGGGACATGCCAGAAGGTAGTCTATTGACTGAATCGCACTACAGTTTCACGGGATAAGTGATTAGAAGGCTCCTCTTTTGCGGTTCTCATGTCATCTCCTAACACCAGCCCGGAGTCTATTTAAGAATTTCCAAATTGCCCAGGGGAGATCGCCACCCGGTGAGAGCAGAGAGGTTATTGGGGTAGGAAAAAGGATATTTTTTGTTTCCATAGCTTCGAGACCAAAGAACACTAAGTAGGTTCTTTGCATCCTGGTCTCGAACGCCAGACTGTCTAAGGATTTTGGCTCTTTAGACGACATGGAGCCCCCTGTGTCTTCTGGTCGTCATAACTGCCCATACTGCGCAAGCCAAAAGTCAAACAAGGGACAATCCCTAACAATATGCGCAACGTCCTGTATTGTATCTCCACATTCGTACGCCGATGACTCTCGGCAACCACTTTTAGCCATGAAATCGTTTCTCCGTCCACATCCAGTTCGTGTTTTATTAAGCTGACAGCATACACTCCAAGGTAATGAGGTTCCTGTTGCAACCAATTTATTCATGGGATTTAAGTTAACCTCCATGGTTTTCGGAATATTAGCATTTCACTCCTACTTACTAGCTGTGTTCAGCTCGGTATTGAGGAGTTCGCTTACTATTTGGTGTAGCGGGGACTGTGATTTCAGACGGTATGGTGGCGGGTTGGCAAACGTATAATGTACCAGTAGATTGGGGTTTCTGTGAATATTTGTAGCTTCACTTTTGTTTGTTCTCATCAGTCTGATTTAGTTAAGTACATGTCTAGAGCCAGTTTGTGCAAGATCAAAAAAGTCAAAAATCATTCATTTCATTTTCATTTCATTAGGAGCTTTTATACAGTTTGTTTATGTGTGTCGGGTGTAAGTGTGGCTGCAGCCAAAGGTAACTCCTAGATATTTTGGTGCTGGGTTGTTATGAAGTTGAATCATTGTTAAAGTTGTTGTATGGCTGAAGTTTCTATCCTCGACTGTGGGTTCGTATTTCGTCATTTGGTTCGAAAGATGAAAAGGCGTAACTTCTGTTTTGGTGGCATTAAATACTGGCGTCCACTTATTACAGTTTAATGCAAAAGACAAAATATGCGGGCCATCCTTCAGCGTTTTGATCGAGAAATTAACGTGCAAGCTACTGCAGATCAACCTGTAGAAGTTCTTGCTGATCCACCTGTAGTAGTTTCCGCTAATCATGATAAAACGAATACCTTCGTGATCACCCACGTGAGCACTACGACGTGGTTACACGAAGAACTTATATAAAACTAAACCGCTAGCCACAGCACGAATGGTCGCGCGACCTCAACGACTAATGCGCGAGGAGATATCTAACTTGATGTATTGCTAGATTATATTACGAGAAAAATGTACCCAATAGGAATACGTTAATACAGTTAAACACAAGGGCTGATGCGAGGTGTCGGTGGGGGCGGAAGCGTCAACCTCTAGGTCATAGGCCTTCTTGGAACATAAGCCCGCGAACATTCTCGGGATTATTTTGAGTATCGACCATGTGACCCCCCCTGACGCGAAAGCTGGATCCGCCCTTGATTAAAGGAAGGTTTTTCTTACCTTCTTCTCCTATTTCTGCGAATTTCTACAGCTGTTGGGTAAGATTACCGCCATAGTGTAACGTTTTATGTGTATTATTCTTGTGATTTTCAGGCAAAAAATAAATATTTAAAAAAATCATACCTCAGCTCCGATATTACTTAGAACAATGATTACCACTACGATATGTTTCTTTATGAGGGTGCTATCAAATAGTAATAAAATTATCCCTGGCCGCGAAAAATAAAAATGACGCCACTGGTCCATACAAAATTACCCAAACCCCTTTCTTGTACATTTTGGTTACTTTAGTCAGAAATTTGGTCCAAATTGAACGAATTTTTGATCAATCAATAGAAAAGAAAGATAAAATCTAAGTCCCAGATACTGGTAGTTATTATAATAAATGAGGCAAATTCCTTCTTGTATAAGATATTTCTTAAAATGGCCAATACTTGTATGTTAATAATCTACTTAAAACTTGACTAAGCACTGTACGCGCACATCTAACAACAGTTTAACAATTTCAATTAACCGATCTTCAGTAAGTAGTCCTGAAACTTAACTAATCTGTTACGAGCAACTCGACTAAGCACTTGCTAACTATGCTTCAGTTACACCTGTAGGCTTCGAAGCTTAGGCATAAGTATTTAAGCCTTAATCATGTGTCAGTAACGGTAATAGTACTAAAAACTGATTTTTAAATGAACAACGTTTAATACGTCTAATATTTTTAACTTCTAATAATAAGCAAAATCTATCTTGTTTAATACAAGAATCTGGCTTATTTTAATGATAACATTAAAATAAGAATTCCGATTCTTGTAATTTATATTCGATTGTCATCTTGTGATTTCAGCCAGGAGCATAGAGAAATACGAATGTATTTCAGTCTTCGTGCATAAGTCCATGTTGCTGTAACTGGCCTCCCCAAAGAAGATGCTTATGCACCAATGTGCAAGTATATAAGTTGCCCCAACGCCATGGTAAGCCTAAATATGTTAGAGTTTCAAAGACACCACGATAAAGTCAAAAATTGATAATTACTGTTGTATCAAAAAAAGAAAAATCTTCAGCAACATCAAGAGTACCTAGTTTTACTTATATTCGTAAAATCACCATTTGACCCACTTATCAGTTTAGGAATGTATTATTGCAGATCTACTGTACCCAAATTAAATTTTCAGGTGTAGCCGCCCGTCAGTATTTCCCTTAACCGCCTCAACCATAATAGTGTCTAAAGAAAAGTGCCAGAATACCATTCCTGACCCAAACTGCCTTGAATATCTAAGGGTCCTTTGTTTGGATACATACGGGTGAGAATAACGTCTTCTTACGTAGGTTGATATTAAAAAAAAAATGAATCCGGGCTAGGCTAAGTAACTATTAGATGAGTGACATAAGGGCTGAGTACTACGATTACATACAGCATTTAGTAAGCACTAAAAGAAAATACTCAAAATAGATATACGTGAAAAAGCTGCCATAATCTAAAAATCAATCCGTCTACGGACGGAAACCGCATAAAAATCTTTACAGTTATGGATTCACGTTGGCTACCTAATAACCTAGTCTCTTATGCAAAATACTACTAATAGTAAAAATCAATGATATGATACAGCTGGGAAAGAGGAAACAAATAAAATAAACAAATCACACAGATTGAGTTAGCCCCAAAGAAAGTTCGAGACTTGTGTTAAATAACATGATGAGGATGGGCAGCAGCATCTTTCCGCGTAATATGCCATTACACTGCGATCGCCAACCCGCCTGCCAAGCGTGGCGATTACGGCAAAACCCTCCATGGATGAAATCCTTGGGGGAGGCCTTTGTCCAGCAGTGGACGTCTTTCAGCTGAGAGAAGAAGAAGAAGAAGTTAAATAACGTAGCGAAGTAAATAAAGAAACAATAAATCAAGCGCACGTTCTGAATTTTTTTCCGTACGTCACCACTCCTCCGGGACCGCGCCTCGGGCAGGAATCCGTTTGTCACGGACCTTTGACGAAACGTATTTAGGACAAAAAACCCTTTCAATGGAATGAAGACGTCGCTTCATCTTGTTTTGTATTCGCCTTGGTAAATAAGGCTAGTGGGGTATAGCCAATATACGTAAGAGTCAATGTGTGTTCACCAATCTTGTTTGAATATTGGCTCACGGGCAATATCAAGGGTTCTGATCTCATTTTTGGTATCAGAAGAGTAGTGGTTGTGAAGGACGAAAGACAAGACAACAGCGAAACGGGTGATTATAATAGATTTTTCTGTAGTCCGTGCTAAAATCTTTGTGATGGCAAATTTACAGTAAGCAAAAAATTAAATATCGAATTAATTTAAACTAGTCGTTCGCTGCGAACGTAGACCTCGCGACTATTAAAATACAATATTTATTTTCACAAAAAATTAAATATCTCAAAAACGGCTGGACCGATTTTGATGCCCAACGAACTTGAAAATTCTATTAACCATCCCTACATATATTCCAACTTTCATCAAAATCGGAACAACGGTTCGAGAGTTATCGCGGAACAAACATACATACATACATACATACATACATACATACATACAAACAATGTGTTTTTCGCTCCAACAACTTGAATTATAAACCCGTCGCTTCGCTCGCTCGGTCAAAAATGGCGTCTGATGACCTATTTACATATACTTTTTTGATGGCAAATTGACTTTGATGGCAAACTTGTAGTAACCCAATTACCTCATGGTGAATGTCTTTTACTGGTGATTTGTCTATGATTGTAAGTTTGTTTTTTTTTCCTTAACCCAACCCGCACAACATATATTTCGTCTTCAGCAATTTCTCAATTGGTTGCCTGGAAGAAATTGCTTTCAGCGATAAGGCCGCCTTTTGCGCATCTTCCTTTCTTGTTTTTTAGTTGTAAGTTACTTTATGTATCTTAAAATGTAATTTCTTGTGTGTTAATAAAGAATTCTTGTTGTTGTTGTTGTATTACATATTATAACACCATGAAAAGAGTGTCCTTGTTATGAAGTATATGTTGTTTTCAAGAAGTAGAAAAAAAACCTAATTCAGAAATGAACTGAGCTAGTTCTTTTAAATAGATTAAGTTTAATTTGGAACTGCCTTATTATGGAACCAAATATTCCCAAGAATTGACTAAAACTCATTAAAGATAGTAGTATAACACAAGCTTGCACATATACAGCTATTTGCTTTTACCATTAGAGTAGATAAAACCCCACCGAGGACACTACACGGAGATCACCTACCTAACAATTCAACAGTAGAAATCCAACTAGAACAATTCAGTCAGAACAAAACAGTCAACGTACCCAAATTCATAGCAAATTCGGAGTTATTACAACCGCATAGATGTCCATGTAGGATAACTTGTCATGCAGTTGTCGGTTCAAGCACCAAAGTAGCACATGAGTTGAGTCCTCAAGTGCTAATAGAAGTTAGCACAAGGTGGGTCACACGGGGCGTATTAGTTGTAGTTGCATGTGAAACTTGCATCACGATGCTCGTTAGTATAGTGTTAATTCTTAGTTGCAGTGTCTAGTTTTAATGAGAAAATGTGAAGTACACTGATATTAAAAGTTTTGCTTGAATTCACTCATGATATCTATCCCATTTACCTTCTAAGTTACACCGATAGAGTTTACCTATACAGTATTTGCTTACACAGAAGAATTTATTGTGAAAAAAAACGATGATGGAATATTTTCATAGTCTAAAATCTAAATTGAACCTAATTCTACCTTCAGAGCTGAGGAGTTGGGACTAAACTACTATTGAGAGCCGAATCGAAATGGTTAATAAAGTTTATTAATTACAGTTTTGATTTAGGAGACTTATCGGAATTTTTATAAGTGATGCATAACTATTTAAAAAAATCTATCCTTAAAACAAAACACTGGTGAAATTCAATCAAAACTCTAACAAAATACCAGACCAACGTTTGACAAGACAAAATAGATTTTTCAAACTTAAATATTCTCCAGTGTGCTCTAGACGAGTCTACTTCGTAACAACTATCAACTTGAAGATGTATGCTACAGATTTGTATTAGGTTAGATACCACATATAGTGGCCAATATTTATAAAAATATATATTGAGTGTCGTCATTGACCTGTCACGCTTTTAAGTGCAATTTCGATATTACAAAAGTATATAGTCGAGTCACTCTCAAAAAGAATGCAAAAATAACAAATTGTGCAGTAAAAACTTGAAAGCCGCGTCAATAAGCAGAACATATTCATTCAGGTAACTCTTGCTTATAGAGCCACCCTGATCACATGCACGTGTGATAGGAGTTCCCCATCACACATTGCACCCAACCCTGATTAGTTTTTTTTATTTAAAAAAATATGCTATGTGAAAGTTATACAGCATGTCATTCATTGTAGACATGACAAAAATGTTTCTATCGATTCTTTGATATATGGTAAAGATGTTGTATCTAGCCTTAAATAATTCTGTGCTAACTATCAACTGGAAGATGTATCGCGCTCGGAATTTCTTTGAGGTTTCCAACATGTCGAACTTGGTAACTTGCAGTAAGTTACAGCACTTATTTTTCGTCTAGGACGTCGTTATTTTGAAGTGGGAATAAATATTTGAGGCATAATAGTCTTTCAGGGACTTTTACGTAATAAGATTTGATTTCTGTTATTTTAGTTTTAACTTTATTTGATTAGATTGACAGTCACTTTATTTAGAAGTAAATAACAGGTTTTACAATAAGAAGGGTACGTGTGCGTACCTTGCTTATTTTATTTCTATCTATATGTAATTTGCTTGCTTCTAATTATGCAGCGATAAGTTTTAAAATAGTTGGACATTTTCTAGAAGGCGCGAATATTGTTGTATTATCTCATAAAATCTTCAATCAAATATCTTTCACCAAACTATGTATGCTCATGGTTAATCATCAATAAAAACTATAAAAAGGAATCTTCTTCTTATTTAAGAGCCGCGCTCTTGTCGGTGGAGTATACGCCAGACTTCTCTGTTCTCGGCTTTACGTTTAAGGTCTTGATACGACACGACGTCTGCCTTCTCTTTAAGTTGGCTTACATTACTCTTTCTTGGTCTCCCTGGACCTCTTCTTCCTTTCACCTTTCCTTCAATTATATTTTTAAATAAGTCATCATGTCGTATCAAGTAATTATTATTATTTATTTAATAGCCGTCAATGTCCCAGCACTGGGCAAAGGCCTCTCTCTCCCTCCTCCAAGACTCCCGATCCAAGGCTACATCGCGCCACTCTTTACTAAATTTGTTCAGTTCGTCGCTAACGTTCGTTAACTTTGCTGCCTTTTCCGCTACGTCCATAATTTTAGTCTGGGATCGCAGTATGGCAGTATGGTAATAGGTAATTAAAATTATTTTTTTTGTTTAGTTTTCCAAAACAAAGAGAATTTTAATGCGCAAAAACAATACTGGCAGCGACAACTTATGATACTGTCGAAATATTTGGCCGTTCACTGACCAATTGTACTTCTCCAATATCTTAAACCAGACAATGAAATACCAAAATGGGAGTAACAATTGAGATTCCCAAGACAAAATCCTGGAATTCCAATGGAATAAGCACTAAAATCATTGGCTAATGTCTTTTACAATAGAAAGGATTTCAAGTCGAACAATTTAAAATGAATCGAAGTGCGCCGTAGGACCGTACGAATTGGACGTCTTAACTTGTTTCGAACAAAGATGGCGACTTATCTAGAATGTTCCAATTTAAAGGTGACTTGTTACTGCAGTAAGTCTTACTTCGGACTTCGTACTTCTGTCTTGTAAAGTACCTACACTGCTTATATAAAAGTCTTTGTTTGCAGCATTTTTGTTATCCCTTAAAACGTCTTTTATATGTTTCTTGCCATGTGACGGGAAGGCTAAGCTAAGGAATTGAAATGGAACTGTACAAAAATGTACATACATCATAGGTACATGGAATCACGTCTTTATCCCTTACGGGGTAGACAGAGCCAAAAGTCGTGAAACTCGAAGGCCACGCTAAATAGTGGCTCTCTGATGGAATAGAGATTCAGGTATAGTGATAGATTGCTAGCCCATCGTCCATGAGTGGAGGAATCCCCAGTTTAAAGCGCTTTACCTCGATTGACTTTTACAATCGGCAAAAAATACACAAATTACAAAAAAAATTATAAAAAATTATTTTAGAAAAATGTAAGATCAAGATTCATATTTCTACATATTGTCACGCATTTTTTTCCATGCGGGTAGGGTACAGGCACCGCAGGCAGAGACTTGGGATTTCTACTTGCTTTGATCCTTACAAATCTCTCTCACTTCCTCTACACTCATCACTCTCTTTATCACTCTCTTTATCTCTCTCTTTATTTCTCTTTCGTCACTCGCCGGTTATAAAGTATGATTTAACTGATGTCAGTTAAATCATACTTTATAACCGGCGAGTGACGAAAGAAAATAAAGAGGTAACTCTTGTTAACGCGTTAACAGCAGATATTTATAGCATTTAGTAATGTTACTAAATGCTATAAATATCTGCTGTTAACGCTTTTGCTACTCTCTCTTTTGCTGTCTATCAAAGAATTACAAGTACAAGAAAGAACACCACCTTTCGTGTCTTAACACTAACCAATCAAGTTCATTTATAAGCTACCAACAATGTTGTTTTGACGATGTTCTATACGGAAGCAAACAAACCGATCCATGTTTCTCGCAATAAATACGAATTAGCAAGTTCGTCTTCGTCTAATGAGTTTGTTAACATTAATTAAGGCTGTTAATTACGCGTGTGCACAGCCTTACGGAATCCAAATTGAGACTTGTAAACTAGGCCATGCTTCAAAATAACCGCGGCGGGTTACCATCGTTTGTACAAAGTGAATGGATTTTTGGGAGTTTCTTGAGCTTTAGATATTTTAATTGGGGTTTTCCCTTTAAACTGTTGAATGAAAGTCTATAATTTTTTTACGTTTGTTTACAGCATAGACAAAAATGTCATTCTTTAATTAAAAATTTTCTAACTCTATGGTTTACAGGTAATCAATACAAACCACAGAGGTTTAGGAGAAGATAAAGCCATAACAGAAACAGTTAATACAGATGCGAAGAGCGACTTTGTGGAAATATCATCGAGAAGTTTTATATGCTGGTTTAAAAATGAAAATGATACCAAACTCATATATATTCAATTTGATTTACCGAAAATACTGTAATTTATGAAAATACTTGTTTCCTCTTGTCTCCCCAGAAAATCCGCAATAACATTGTAATATTTTCGCCAATAATTCCCCCAGTGTCGTCGCGGCCCTATGCAGCAATTTATGACGTCACGCGCTATTAGTGCAGCCGAGCGCGCCCTGCACTCGCTTCCTCTGCCAGGGAGGATCGTTTCTGTATATCTAGTTATGTTCTTGGATATATATATATATATAAAGAAAATAGGTATAAGCCGCAGGCAAAATTTAGTATATTTATAAAAGTAGTTCTTTCTTCTTATCGAGTGTGCTATTACTAACACTGGTGTTAGATTTTACTCAAGTCGCCCTAAGGCATCTGACTTGACTTTTACGACTGCCGCCATCTAGTGGCAGTAGCCGTATACACACTAGTAAACTAAATAGTCAGCCAATGTGCAAGTTTCCTCACGATGTTTTCCTTCACCGGAAGCAGGTGGTGGTCTATGAGAAAACTACCTTACACCAGTCAGATTGGTCTACAAACTCATGTGACACAGGTAGGATTTGAACCCAGGTCCTACCCGACTTCGGCGGGTGTCATTACCACTTGACCACCACCGCTTCGAAAGTAGTTGAAAACAAAGAAGATTTATTGGACAAATAGATTCTGTTCGACCTCGTTTCGACTAAAAAAGGAGGAGGTTGTCAAGGCGGCGAATTTTTATTAGAATTTTTATTTCTGACGTAACAGTGCATATATATAAGAAATAATATATGAAAGGTAATAATATATATATGAAAGCGTATAAGTAATATATATATGAAAGGCATATATGCCTATCAGAAGTTTTTGGTTTCGACATCCAGACAGCCTGGTGACCACATTTAAATCAGAGCTAAAAAACATTTTAAGTCTTATATTTGGGTCTTTATCAAATTGTGTTGGATTTATCAATATGAATATAATACAAGTAAAATTACAAACGCGAGTTTGTTTATAAGATTATAATTATTAATTTTCTTTATTTCCTCGAAAAGTTAACCTCAATTTGCAAACCGCAAGTGGAGAAAAGTTGCCCTTGTACAAATCTGAAGTATTTTGGATAAAGTCATTTCAACAGAACAGTCCCACTTCACTGCAATTTATGATGTCACGGGCTATTAGTGCGACGATGCGCACCCTAGACTTGTGATATCAGGGGTTGATCTACGTCTCTATTTCTTCCATATAGTCATGTTAGTAAAGTATAATAATAATAAACATCAAATGTAAAAAAAAATACACAAGAACGCTGGCCACCAAAAAGAAATACATAGAAATTATTTTTTTTAAAGAATTCTGTGCTGACCACTCAAAAATGTCGGCAATACTACTAAATATGAATGTCAAATTAAAATCCATACTAAAATTAAAGCGAAAGTCTTTCTGAATGTCTGACGCTTTCACTACTAAACCACTTGACCGATTTTGATGAAATTTGGAATGGATATAGTTGAAAACCTTTACTTATTTACTACTACTTACTTTGGTACTTTACTTTTGTATGTGTGTACAATAAAGTTTAAATAAATAAATAAAATAAATAAGGTCAAACATAGGCTACTATTTTTTTTGAAAATCAACCACTAAGGGGCTGAAAAGGGGGGTTAAAGTTTGTATGAAAAACACACAAGCTATACTTTTTGCCGAGGGCGAAGCCACGGGGCAACAGCTAGTAATTCATAAATAATAATTCATAAATGAGGAAAAATACTGAAAATACTTATATTATAACTATTTAATTTCTGTTTAGTTAGACTAGACTGTGAGTTGTTAGTACATAAACGTAAGTCCCGTGACGTCACTATCGCGTCGCTGCAGTTATGACGTCATTCAATTAGCGCACTCCGTGCACCTCGCTAACTAGTTTACTGACACTAGTTAGTGTTGATCGTCACAGATTGTACTACGGTTGAACTATACTTGGCATGTTAGGCGACCAAGACTGTTTCATGAGTTTCTTTCGGCATTTCTTCTGAGCAGTGGTCGTTCCGAAATGCTAGTAGTTTGTACATAATATAATAATTAGTTTTTGACCTGAAAAAGGCCTTCTTTAAAGGCTAAGTTTCAATAAAGAATTTTTGAATTTGATTTGAAACTATACTACGTAGTAGTTGAGTACCTACTTATTTTAATTATGTGACTATACTTTTGGTCAAGTTTCTAGAAAGTATTCCTTTTAGAGCACCGTCGTCGATTCGATTAGCTCTGAGTTCAATAGCTCCAAGCTAGTCACTAATATGTGTATTCAGTTTAAAAAAGTGTATGCAAAAATCATTAACTATATTTTGACGTTTAAACCTCGGATGATCTCTGGTTTATGTTGTCCTCGGTTAGTCGGTTAGTCTTAGATTTATAACTAGTTTTTGCGTGGCTGCGCGAGGTGCAAGCACCTCGCGTGTTGTGCAGGGGCATTAAAACAATGCAGTTGCGATTGCACGAAATTTTTTGGGAAATTGTAAAAAAGTCATCTACATAAAAAAGTTGTCGGTTGGGATTAGGTGAAGAGCCGAAAGGTTATTATGGCTTATGCTCTTTGCTATGGAAACGCAGCTCGGCCTTCGGCCTCGCTTGTCCCGGCTGGAGGAGGCTCGGCCTCCGGCCTCGCCTCACCTCTCGGATTCATATGCTCGGCCTTTGGCCTCGCAGGCTGCTGCGCCCTCGGCCTTCGGCCTCGGCCCCACGACTGGTTACTGGAGGTTCGAGATGAAATGATGAGGTCATCCATGTAGGCGAAAGGCTCGGCCTGGGACCTCACCCCGCTCTTTGCGCACGAAACGGAGCTCGGCCTTCGGCCTCGCCTGGACGCAATTCGGCCTACGGCCTCACATCCCTTATTTTATTTTTAAAAAAGGAAGGAGAGAAGGGCTCGGCCTACGGCCTCGCCATTTAGTTCGGCCTTCGGCCTCCCACCCCCATTTTAATTTAAAAAAAATGGGCAGGGGTGAAGAGCTCGGCCTGCGGCCTCACATCCCTTATTTTATTTTTAAAAAAGGAAGGGGAGGAAGGGCTCGGCCTACGGCCTCGCCATTTAGTTCGGCCTTCGGCCTCCCACCCCCATTTTAATTTTAAAAAAATGGGCAGGGGTGAAGAGCTCGGCCTGCGGCCTCGCCGCTTAGCTCGGCCTATGGCCTCTCATCCCTTAATTTATTTCAAAAAAAAGGAAGGAGACGAAGGACTCGGCCTACGGCCTCGCCATTTAGTTCGGCCTTCGGCCTCACACCCCCATTTTAATAAAAAAAGGGAAGGGGTGAAAGGCTCGGCCTGCGGCCTCACATCCCTTATTTTATTTTTTTAAAATGAAGGGGAGGAAGGGCTCGGCCTACGGCCTCGCCATTTAGTTCGGCCTACGGCCTCACATTCACATTTTTATAAAAAAATGGGAATTGGGAAAGGGCTCGGCCGGCGGCCTCACATCCCTTATTTTATTTTAAAAGGTAGGGGAGGAAGGGCTCGGCCTACGGCCTCGCTATTTAGTTCGGCCTTCGGCCTCACATCCTAATTTTTATAGAAAAAATGGGAAGGGGGGAAGGGCTCGGCCTGCGGCCTCACTTCCTCATTTTTATAAAAAAATGGGAAGGGGAGAAGGGCTCGGCCTGCGGCCTCGCCACTCAGCTCGGCCTACGGCCTCACATCCTCATTTTTATAAAAATGGTAGGGGAAGGGCTCGGCCTGCGGCCTCGCCACACAGTTCGGCCTACGGCCTCACATCCTTTATTTTATAAAAAAAGAAAGGGGGTAGGGGCTCGGCCTGCGGCCTCGCCCAGTACTTTGCTCACGAGACGGAGCTCGGCCTTCGGCCTCGCCTGGACGCAGCTCGGCCTGCGGCCTCGCTTGCGCGGCTTGGGCCAGCCCTCGATTTACACGCAGCTCGGCCTTCGGCCTCGCTTGCCGCGGAGCCTCGGCCTACGGCCTCGGCTCCCCGGCTGGTGACTTGGCTGGCCCATACAAAACTCTTCGAAAAAAAATTTTGAAAAAAAAAAAAAAACCTGTCAGTTTGGGGGTGCCACGGTCTCAACATAAAAATTTGTCTATGACTATAAAAGTCTACGAGTCCGTTTTCCCCCCAAAATCCCCAATGAAGTTTGTATGAAAAACAAAATTTAGTATGGAGAAAAAAAAAAAGTCAAAAAAACCATAGACTACCACCGGCTGTGGTCGTTGCCCAGGGTCCTCTATGACATTTGGTCGAGCACCCCCACCTATCTATTATGGCTTCCAAGGGCAGTACCCCCTATCAGTCCGGAACTGCTCCAAGTTCCACTTTCGTATTTTTCCCGGTGCCTCCTAACCCCCTCCACACTTCCCCATCATTACTTTTTCCCAGTTCGAGTTCCGTAGAACAAACAATTTATGTCAATGAGTGAGTGAGTGAGTGGTAATGCAGCTATATATATATATAGGGAACCAACCAGCTGGAAGCTCGGCCTTCGGCCTCGCTTCCAGCTTGGTTGGTTCGAATAAGACAACATTTTAAACCTGGTATTAACATTAACATCGTAACAATTCAGGATCTTTTAGTCGAGGTTTAAACCTGTTTTATATCAAACTTTTGGAATAAGACGCTATGAATCGGTGCTATAAGTGGAATAGCTATCAGAGTCAGAGCTCTGAAATGAATACCTCAGTTTTTGGACTGCCCTGGGGTGCGGAGTGTAGAGTCTTGTCATAGTACTATTACGTATTCTGTGGTCTTATATACCTCTACAAATTCTGTCAACAATGCGGCCAGTCGATGGACATTGCAAAGTATTATCTCATGTAAATCCTTCTTTAGAGAACGATAAGGAAAATGACCCACGCATTGATTGGTTCACGTTTATGTGTGAAGTGATAGTTCATGTACGCAGATTCGCCACAAGCACAGGGAGGGCACTTTATGGAAACGGGGCGTCAAATATACCTACTAATACTACAAATGAAACTGTACATCCGTGAACTCGTCAATAACACGTCAATGTGTGCGTTTTCATAGTAATAGCATCCCAATCCGCAAACGAACGGGGGAGAAGTGCGGGGTACGCCATATTGCGGGAGGGGCAGGGAGCTTCCTTTCTATACGTAGTACTTGTATTAATTCTGTGCCACAAAATTGGCCGGACGTGTAGAGCGAACCTTCTTCTTCTTCTTCTTCTCAGCATATTTTTGTCCACTGCTGAACCTAAGATTTATTAATAGACAGAATCTCCTAAAAGATTTATAAAAAAAATTGTTGAAAAACTCCATTTAGACACTCACTGTCAAGGGTGGAAACTTTGATAGACATTGAAGCAAAGGTATTTTATTTAGCTGTGTGGATATTGTCTATCGAAGTTAATTATGCATATAGAAAACAAACAAGCTGACAGACCCTCTGCCAAAGATTTGTACTCAGTCAGTGTCGGGCGCGGTAACTTTTAACGTACAGTCGCGTCCAGAAATGTATGGAAGACACAAAGTTTTACGATCTACTATATATTTCTGGATTTCTCCTGATCACACTATGTCAAACTATGTCACCAAATTCACTATGTCTAAAACCGGGTTAAATCACTGGTGAAACCTCGAATAGAGAGTGAATTTATGGACATTTATAACTGCTTTAAATTTTATGCCATGACTACTCTAGTACTATACAGGGTTATTTGTAATAAACTCAAAACCTTCCTAGGGGTGAAAGTACTCATAAATATGGTACTCATAAAAATCAGCTGTTCCATACAATTTGCAATACCTACTCGCCCAAAATGTATGGAACAGCTGATTTTTTTTTTAGATTTCAGAGTCGGTCCCATACAAAAAGATGTTCATATTTATGAGTACTTTCACCCCTAGGAAGGTTTTTCGTTTATTACAAATAACCCTGTATATTTTAACTTTTGGTATATGACAATGTAAAACCAGATAATAAATAAACAATGCAGGTTATTTTTCATGGAATTCCTAAAAAAAATACTATTATTTTAATTATAAATGCATAGTATTCAAAATTTCAATACTTAAACGCAGCATGAGAAATTTCTCTTGCTGATGCTCATGCTGCGTTAAACTGAATAGGGAAGATAAACACATGTTAAAATTATGTGAACTGTTTTGATTCTCAATAAAGAATTTTTATTATCACATTTTGTGATCGACCGTACCAAACTTTTTACTCGCATTTTCTCTCACGACTGTACGCCCCCCCCTGACTTTCCCCGTAGAAGCGTTTCCCTCAAAGGAATGCAGAGCACTCCAGTGGATATTAAACTCAAATCATGCGCCATGAGGGTACGCGGAAAAAGTCAGGGGTCTCACAGTGCAAGGCTTGGCAACTGTAGGGTTTTTATGTCTTTTTCAGTGGATCTTTTGTTGAAATCGTTTGAAGTGCATATTAAACATTCTTAACAACACAAGAAAAAAATGATAAGGATGCGAACTCCATCCGTTAAAATGGAAAATTTCACACCAAGGTGTGTATTTCGTCAGTGAAAAATCTGTACATTTCAATTTCAAAATCTAAAGCAAAGAATTTTGGAAAAATTACTCCTAAGAGGGTTGTAATGGAAGAAAAGCGAGGGCAAAAGCTAGCGTTTTATAAATCATCTCTAGTTTTGTAAAAGTGAAACATTTTTTTGTCTATCTACCTAGCCTACATATCGCAAATGCAACTGCAACCCCTGTAGTCCAGTGATTGCGGCTAATGACCGCTCCTGTCAACGCACAGGAAGCAAAAGGCAGGGATATTGAAAACGTGGCGATGCCGCGTGCAATGGAACGGAACGCGGTACATTACAATGGTGACGTATCTCTTGGAGGGATACTTAGAAAATAAGAGGGAAGTATATGGGATACGCTAATGAAATATCCAATGCTAATACTACGTTAGGTAGGTACGCTCGCCAAATAATTTAATGACAATTTAATTGCAACGCCCTTGCAGGGCTCATTTGTACACCTATAAAATGTTTGCATCGTCACTCTAAATTATTAATAGATTATTTCACATCTGCCAGGCCTTTTGCCATATTTTTTTAGAAATTTTTTGTAGCATTTTTTTTTCTTATAAGTACTTATAATAAAATATAACGTGTTGTGGTGATAACCTCTGTTGTCCAATGATTGCAGCTAATGACCGCCCATGAGGGATATTGAAAACGAAGCAGCGTGTAATGGAACGGAACGCACTCGCTACATTAGATACCCTGTTTTGAATCTGACGTATCTCTTGAAGGGATGGTTGCGAAATAAGTGGGAAAACATTTGAGAAATCCTCAAGTGCCGCGTGTCAAATTTGAAAAATCTTTGCAATTTTTCAAGATTTCAAGAAGTGAAATTGTGATTTTTGGCAATGCTAGATTTATAATATTGGTATTTGAGGACTACATAAATGCACACATACATACATTTATCGGTTAGACCTTAAACTGAGTCTGCATTAAAAAAAATAAGAAATCATAGTTCTAAAATATTGTATACCCGCATTTCTATGATGAAGTCAAAGTTACATTTTCATTTAAAGGTATTTTTTTCAATTAGTTCAGATTACAGAGGTACAAAACTGTCCCTTCTAAACCTAAAAGAATTCCCTATATTGCATTCAGTCAGACGTAAACACTCCATGAAATAAAATCTCGAATAACGATATGAACGTTCAAAAGTGTGAATAAAATTTAAAGATTTTAATGCTCGTCGCGATGTATGAAAAGGACTGGGTGAGGTTGTAAATCTTATCGGAATTTAATATAAAGCACCAGTGTAAATCTCCAGGGCCATAACTTATTTATAAGTTAGGGCCCCTGCGGTTCGACGGTGGCTGTATATCAACTGAAATCCTTTCAGACCCTCACAATGGGCCTTCTTTTAGGGCTTTAATTGTTACTGTTTAATGTTGCATATGCATTGTCTTTATGCGAGACTGTAGTATGAATACTGAATAGGTTACTGTTAAAGCTCTAGGTAAATTCTAAGATTTTCCGGTAAATCCTAGGTTTCGTTACTGTTTCCTGTCCCTTATAATTTAGGGGTGTTCAAGGCAAGAGTGAATAGGCATATTTTGAGTTTGCGTGTAGCACCCTAGATCTCATCTTTGCTTCCCATCAGGCAAGATAGAGGTCAAAGGCACTCAAATGTTTAATAAAAAAAAAAAAAAAAACTAAGATGTCCTGCAGTGAAGTTCCTGCGGCTGAAATGATAATGACAAAGATTTACCAACCTAGTAGTAGAAACTCGAAATTTTGCAGAGAGGTTCTTTAATATTGCGTCAGTTGGCATTAAGTAAGGAATTTTAGAAATTCCACCCCTGAGGGGGGAAATGGGTTCCGCAGGCAAAGGTTATAGTACTAGTTTTTTCATATAAAATACAGCAGATGATACATCTATTTGCCTTATCCTACGATCAACAATACACCTAGATTAAAAGTGACAGCTCTGAAAACGAACCGAAAAATAAGGGCACACACACAATAAGCGTGTTTTCTTATTTCTGACAGTACGGTCAATTGCATTACGATATTTATTGCTTAGACACCTTCGAGCAACAAGGACTTCCACGCGCGGAACGGAAGAGTCCGTGTTGCTCTATGTTGGATACACAGACTGTTTTACGCTTTTATTTTCTATGAGACCTTTAATCTAGGTGTAAGTAAATTAGTAAGTAAGTAAGCAACTCGTTATTGCACCATAAATATAAACAGGTGCATTGTTGATAGACATAGACAAACTACGTATACCTTTGAGTTGAGAACTCGACCGACCAATGCAGTATAACTAGATAGGCAGTCTGAGCGCAGTCGTGATGCGGCATTAAATTGCAGGCGCTAGCCTACATTCCTGCGACACGGATGTAATTGGTGTTACCTGGATGTGACATTGGCTAATCAGCTCTTTATTAATCCTACTATATGTACTCCTAATCTCAATCCCATCCCAATCCCAACTATATTACAAATGCAAAAGTGAGTTTGTTGGTTTATTTGTTACCTCTTCACGCTTTATCTAAAATAAAGTTCAGAAATAGGACATATGATTGGAGCAGTCATATGTCTTACTTCAGAACGTCAGCTGTACGCATGCTAAATTCGTCACTTGTGAAATTATGATGAAAAAGACCAAGGCACTTATTTTAAGAAAGGGGAAGTGGGAGATGTTTTAAATGAAATCCCTGTTGAGTTACCAATCTTCCTGACATTTTGCATACACATAGTTAAGAGTACAGAAAGGGACTTACTACTTCTTTTCATCTCAGAAAAAATACTGTTCCGGTGGGAAATACATGCGGGCGAAACCGCGGACAAAAGCTAGTAATATCATAAATGCGAATGTTTAGATTAGTTTGAATGTTTGTTACTCAACCACGCAAAGTCTACTGGACGGATTTTGGTGAAATTTGATACGTAGGTAGAAAAATACCCGAGAATAACACATATGGTACTTTTTACCCAGAAATTCCCACAAAGCCCCGAGCGAAACTATCATAAATGCGAAATTTAGGAAGTGTGTTTTTGATATTTATTGCTCGATCACGCAGTCTACTGGACAGGCTTTAATAAAAGATACACTGGTAGCATGGACTGGTAGAATATTTTCATTCGCCTTAAAATTCCCTAAAGTTGTGCCCTAAATTCGTATCTCTTCCAAAAAATCTATTTCATTTTACTACAACAACTTTTGTATAGCCCTCTCCGTACCTGACCCAGATTTTTTATTTCACTACAGAGAATGAAATTGTTCGTAGTGGGCTCTTGTACTTTTTCCAGGGTTCCCTTTATTTGGAACCCTTTGAGGTATTAAAAAAGGCGGTCCTGGGCTCTGAGGCAATTTTAGTATCATTTTTATCATCAGACTTAACTCAACAGGGATTTCATTTAAAACAACTCCCATTTCCCCTTTCTTAAAATAAGTGCCTTGGTCTTTTTCATAATAACTTCACAATTGACTAATTTAGCATGCGTACAGCTGACGTTCTGAAGTAGGACATATGACTGGTCCAATCATGTCCTATTACAGAACTTTTTTTTTCTAAAATAAGCAAGATTCTCACGAGAAATCTATCTTCAGGTGGAAAAAGCTATGCAGTAGCTATCTGTAACAATATTTATAAATCCGACTCACACTTGACCATTCTCGTGTACTTTTTATTATCCACGTTTACGTAACGTAGGACACGGGACGGGAGTTATGAAAAGCTGTCGGCATAATTATTATGACAGGGAATTTGTGCTTTTATTTAAAAACACGAGCTTTTTAGCTTTTCTGACGTTTGTGTAATTTAAAAGTGCAGCATTTTCATAAATTTTAATTAGTAATGAATGAATTTGTAATATTTTATTGTACACTAGCTTTTTCCTGCAGCTTTGCCCGCGTGAATTTCCTACAGGAGCAGTGCTTTTCCCGAGATAAAAGGTATCCTATGTCCTTCTCAGTACTTCTAACTATGTGAATGTGAAATTTCTGAGTTCGGTTCCCAGCGCGGAATAATATTTGTACTTGTTATTAACTGACCAAAAAGGAGTGTTATGTTTTCAGCGTTCATGTATGTATGTAAGTATGTATGTATGTAAGTTTCTTTATTCCACCATAAGTCCTGAACGGCTTAACAGATTTTGATGTGAGAGGTATTGTTGGATTTCTTGCATTCGCCCGAGTGACATAGGCTATGTGACGTCATCATAAAAACAAAATGGCGGATTATATACGCGATAAATAGCTGACCGAAAAAAATAAATTTGATCAATCTTATCGAGTGTAGTATCAAATTGAAGGGCTTTGAAAGGCAATTTCAAAAATATATATAACTTATATGTTTGTATGTACTTTTTGTTGTTTAAAATAGAAAGTAAGATCAACACCGTTAGATCGTCAATGTACACAAAGGGCCCGGCCTTCGGCCTCGCCCCGCTCTTTGCTCACAAGCCCCAGCTCGGCCTTCGGCCTCGCTTGCGTGGCTGGCAGCCCTCATTTTAAACGCAGCTCGAGGTACCACGGCACGGTCACCCTCTACGATATCGATCTGACTATCGATCGGCAACGCTGCTATCGGCTATTGCAAGATCACTGGCTCAAAATTAAAATGTTACACGGAAATGTTACATTAATAATATTACATTATCTATTATAGTTTCCGCAGGCGGTACTCCCTTTCTGTCTAGGTCTAAAGGAATCAGGCCGCGGGCCGAGCTTCGTCTAAAGTACCAAACTACCACCGGCTGTGGTCGTCGCCAGGATTCTCTATGTCATTCGGTCGAGCATCTCCCCCCCCACCCCTATATTATAGGTACTCTCCTCAGGCAGTACCCCAGGCCGAGCCCTTTGTATACATGGATGACTTTTATATTTCATCTCAAACCTCCAGTAAACCAAGGACCCCCGGGCACCTCCCGGCCGCGCGCAATCAAGGCCACAGCCCGAGCTGCGACCAAGCCAGGCCAAAGGCCGAGTCTTTCCTATACATGTATGACCTTATGATTTCATTTCGGCTATTAACGTCGAGTGGCCGAGGGTCTCCTATGATGGCTCCAAATTATATGATTGTAGTTTCCGTGGACAGTAGCCCAGGTCCACTTTGGCGCGCCGTCATATATATATATTTCATTTCAAACCTCCAGTAAACCAGAAACCTCCCCCCCCTCCCAGCCGCGCAAGCAAGGCCACAGGAGCTGTGTCCAGGCTAGGCCGAAGGCCGACCCTTTCGTATACATGGACGACCTTATGATTTCATTTCAAACGGCTATTAACGTCGCCCAGGGTCTTCTATGACTGGCTGTGGTCGTCGCCCAGGGGCCATTGTAATATTTGGTTGAGCACCCCCCCCTCCTTATCTATCTTAGTTTCCGCGGGCGGTACTCCCTTTCTGTCTAGGCCTAATCCCAGCTCAGGTCACTTTGGTATATTTCCCGATGCTGCTGCAGCTGTATTTAAATCGAAGGCTTAGCTTCCCTTCCCCCAGCCGCGCTGCCGTTTCGAGAATAAAGTGCAGGACGAGGCCTTAGCCTAAAGTCGAGCCCTCAGTATACAAGGACGACTTTTATATTTCATATCAAACCTCCAGTAAACCAGGGGCCCCCAGCCGCCCGAGCTGCGTCCAGGCTGGGCCGAAGGCCGTGCCGGAGCACGGTCACGAGACGGATCTCGTGAGCAAAAAGCGGGGCGATGCCAAAGGCAGAGTCCTTCGTATACATGGACGATCTTCCGATTTCATCTTAAAGCCCCAATAACCAGCCGAGATACTGAGGCCGAAGGCCGATTCGCCTTGGCCCGCGAGGCCGATGGCCGAGTTCCGTGTATGAGAAGCCGAGAAGCGTAGCGAGTCCGAAGGCCGGGGCCCGCCTCCAGCCGGTGCAAGCGAGAACGAAGGCAGAGTTGCAGCTTCATAGCAAAGAGCTAAAGCGAAAATAGTCTTTCGGCTTTTCACCTAGTCTAACCCGACAACTCTTCTACGTTGATGACTTTCTACCTACCTCCAAAACTTTTCTTCAACATCCTCGAAACTGCAAAAGTAAAATTGTCCTGCACAGCACGCTAGGTACTTTAGCCTCGCCTCGCCTCTCGGCTTCATGTACGCAGCTCGCCCATCAGGCCTTCGGCCTCGGCCCCTCTGCTGGTTTGAGATGAAATGAGAAGGTCATTTATGCATACGAAGGGCTAGGCCTTCGGCCTTGTCACTCTCTCTGCTCACGAGACGAAGCTCGGCCTTCGGCCAAGCACAAGTTGTCAGTCGTGTTTTTTATTTTTTAATAATTAGTTACAGATATTTTTCTGCGATTCTGGGTGTGTTGTGTTCATTTCTGTGTTTGTGTCTATAAGTAGATTTTATGAAATTTGGCACAGAGTTGAAATGGGCACATATTGGATACTTCCAAAAATATCGTCTTCCCCGAAGCGGCTAAATTCGGCAGAGAAAGTTTGAAATAAAAATACACAATAACTGCCGCAAATCCATACTAATATTATAAATGCGAAAGTTTGGATGTGAGTTTGTGAATTTGTGAATTTGTGAGGATGTTTGTTACTCAATCACGCAAAATCTACTGGACGGATTTCGATGAAATTTGGTACAGAGGTAGATAATGACCTGGAATAGCACATAGGCTAATTTTTATCTCGGGAAAAAGCACTGTTCCCGTGGGAAATTCACGCGGGCGAAGCCGCGGGCAAAAGCTAGTAATACAATATATTGTATTCAAAAACTCAAACACTTCATTGAATCGTACTTAACTAATGTAAATATTTCACATTTTCTCATTGCATTACAGCAAAATCTTCAATCAGAACTGGGATTAAATTCCGATATTAAATGAGGGATATGTCAAAGGCTTCCTGCCTGTGTACAGTCGATATCTAACTAGTTGTCCAAATCCATTGAATATTCACCTCTATTCCCGCCACTTAAAGACCTATGTGTGGTAACTTGACCCACAGATGGCTGTACTCAGTGTATCCGGAGGGAACGCAGTGTAGTGCACCATGCGTCAAATTGCCAGATATGATGACCGTCTGGAGATAGCGGATAAAGGAAAATAGCCGCTGGAAGATATTAAACCTTAAGACTTGCTGTGAAGGTATTGTTTTGAATGAAGTTGATGGGAAAGATCTGTTTAGGAAGTTGTTTAGATAATAATATTTTACAAAAATCTAGTCTTGTCAGATTTGGCAAGTTTTCTTGGACATCTTCACTATCGTTATCCAAGGTAGATTGTCTCTTTTTAATGTTTTTAAACCAAGAATATGAGTTTTATTATCTTTCAGCATGATAAGTTCCACTTATCATAAGCGACGTCACGCATTGAGTTGCCCCGTGCTTTTTTTACTGGACTACAAATTTTTATCATTCTCGTGTTACTGTGCAAAAGCGTTCCCTGTCCATTTCTTTTAGTAAAAGGATAATTATTTAAGTTAGGTATTTAGTGAAGTAATGGTGATCCCACCCTATTAAAAACGTACTTTTCGGTTAACTCAAATCTATATGATTTGCGTTAACCGAAAAGTACGTATGATATATTTTACCTATTTCCTTCTGTACCGATGTAAATATAAACGAAGATAAAACCAAAGATGGAGGAGGCGTTTTCATCAATTAATTAAACAGGGAAAGGGTCGTCCTAAATAATATAAAGGTCGTTAGGACGAGTGCAGTCGAAGCGTCATTATCTTCTGATGGTACGGGCTCAGTGTCAGCGGGGAATTCTAATTAGTATCGTTTATGAAGGAACGAAAAATACATCAAACTTGAAGTTATTGGTTATTTATGCTAGTTAAAAAATGTAAGATGTAAGAAAAAAAACGTAGGTAGTTTAAGCAAAACATTTTTGAACTTTTTCGTTGCATAATTATCTATATGCGATATATACGATAGGTATATTACATTCACATAATTTAGATGCATTTCGATCTAAAACGTCCTGAAGAATAAAAATATACTTATTTATACCGATATATACCTATTTATACAGATGAGTCTCCTAAAATTTCATTTGTCATTTATTGAGTCCAGTGGTAAATAATATTTTTCAATTTAAAAAACCGGATATAAATATGTATGAAAATATGTTGTAAAGTACTCTCATATAGAAATAAGATATGGTGAAAAATTCCATTCCATGCGAGCAGGACTGAACCCGCGACCATCTTTATGATGACCTTGTTCTTCCAACTGAGCTATCGCATTTCCCGTGTACATCGAAAATCTTCACCATATCCAATTTCTATTGAAACGCATTAGGCATGCGTAACCTTAATACCCACTATACGAGTAAGGTATTTGATTTAACCCATATTCGATGAAGTTGAAAATCAATTAAAGTGTAGGAAGCCCATATTTTATTTTTGGATTTATTGAGCATCTCAGTTAATATTATAAAGTAATCTCATATAGAAATAAGATATGGTGAAAAAATTCCATGCGAGCAGGACCCTGAAGGTCTTTATACGACCTTGCTCTTCCAACTGAGCTATTAAAGAGCTGAGCTCGATTAAAGACCCGGTCGCAGGTTCGGTCCTGCTCGCATGGAATTTTTTCAAGTCCTGCTCGCATGGATTATCCTGAGAGTACTTTAGTACTAATATTGCATCTGAGATGCTCAAAAATCCAAAAAATATGTTGTCGTGACATTCAGCAAAGTGGGCATTTTTGTCGCACACCTTGTTGCCTTATACATGAGATTAAGCCTACAAAATGTAAGAAAAGGGATTTATGCCCTACAAAAGACAGTGAAAACGCGAATTTATAGGTGACCCGGATGTCAGCGCAGGTTTAGTGTGCGTTTGGGAGTTCTGGGACTCGCGAGTGGAAAGATAAATGAGGCTTGTGATGTCACGTCGCGAGTCGGGCCGAATCAGACGCAGCTTTCTGAAGAAACTTTGGTCCGTGGTTTTGGTCGCTTTAGTAATGGATTTAATATTTACGTGGTACAGAAATACAAATAATATAAGCAACGAAACTCAAAGATAGAATTTGTACACTTGTGTCTTAAAACTGGCGCGACTCGGAGCTCTTCTGATATCTTCGGGGAGCGCATTCCAAAGTCTGACCGCAGAGACAGCAAATGAATTAGAGAGAAAACCAGTACAGTGTGGCAAGTGTCAGATTACTAGAAGAAGGCAGGGTGTGCGTTACCCTGGCAGGAAAGTGTGTCCTGGAGTTAAGTGAATGGAACCAAAACGTTGTGCGTAGTCTAGTGTAGATGTGCCGCGAATAAAACTTTTGTGCGTCTTGTAGTTCAGGAAAAAAACGGAAATCTAGGATTCTGCTAGGGTAACGTCGTTCTAGCAGGAAAGTTCTAAACGAATGATCGGAGAGAGAAATATTCTGAGGGGGCAGAGAGCTTAGAGCTGTGCATTGACCTGGGCTGAAAAGATCATTTGTGCGTCTTCAGGTTTTCAGGATATTGCATTTCCTGCTGGAGTAACGTTTTGCAAAATCGTGGATCTCCTAGATCCATCGTATGTGCGCCTGTAAGATAAATATACATGAGTAGCTATTCATTTGTGCCCATCTGTGCCATAATTAGATTTAAGAAAATATTTATAATTTTTAAGTAATCGTGTTGTGTTTGAAATCACGAAAAAAAATCATAGCGCCTAAATGAAAAGACGTGTAAGCTCGCTGAAAACGAGCGAAGTATTCGATTCTTCTATACACCTATAATGACCACAAAAAGTTTCTGAAGTGCACATGTATTCATTATTGAATAATATTACTAAAAGACAAAATTAGGTGACTTAACTTTGACGTCAACATACAAGAAACCGGCTTAACCCAATAAGTGTGCGTGTGAACCAAAGATTAGTGTGTTCAGTCATATATTATCGTGGAAATTTTCAGTTCAGAATGTTAAGGATATAAGTAAATAAACACAAATCCAAAAACATATGAACAACGACAGATTATCCGGCCAAATTAGAATGACTACAAAAAAGCGACGGTTTCATACATATCGATGACCTTCTCTATTGAACGTATTATACCTAAGCTGATGGCCGTACAGTCGCTATCAAACGTCTGTCGGCAATTCTCAACTGGGAATTCCCGACAAAGTTTGAGGAAATAATTAAAAAATCCTAACTATCCTATCCTAACTAATATTATTAATGCGAAAGTGAGTTTTTTTGTGTATTTACTTGTTTGTTTGTTACCTCTTCATGCTTTATCTACTAAACCATTCTTCCTGAAATTTCGCATACACATAGTTATATGCAAGTACTGAGAAGGGCATAAGATACCTGGGAAAAAGCACTATTCCCGTGGGAAATTCAAACGGGCGAAGCCGCTGGCAAAAGCTAGTATGGATATAAAATGCACAGCACATGCACGTAGTGGCCATATAAAATAAAAAAAGAGGTTTTTGATTTGGAAATTATTATTTTTATTCTCTTATAGGTAATTTTAATAGTAAATATTATTGCATCAAATCACAGATCAAACTACTACTGTGACACAGGGAACAGTGCGTTTTCCCGGGATGAAATGTACCTTATGTCCTTCTCAGTACTGAAAACCAAATGCCTTCCTTTCTAACCATTGGTAACTTAAATATTTACTTACCATTGCAGATTATCCCATTCCAACTTCATAAACTTTTAACCAACATCTAATTAGTAAACAAACGCAACTGCGCAACAGGATCCATAGCACTCCATAGCGTCATAACATACAACATGCACGCGTGATGCACGCAACGCACCAAACTGTTTACCAAGAGAAAAGATGACTCACTTCTAGTAAAAAGCAAAATACATTGCATTATTGAAAATAGAATGACGATTATATATCTATCTCTGTCCCACTTATGCTTACTAGTTATCTCACTTTCTTCACGCTAGCTAGACAAAGCCACTCCCTCTCTATTGTTTTTGTTATCCGTAGACAGAAAACAAATTCAACGTCATCGGGTGCCGCGCGGAGGAAGGAAACATCGGTCGGTGTGCAGAATTGTACGACTCGACATGGAAGAAGAACTTTTACAGTAGCCATAGCCATGTAGCTAGTACATAATAGTGGTACCTAAATAAACTTTCACATTTAAAAAACACATTTTGTATTTTTATAGTAGGTACCTAATCTACCTATTTCGACAAATACGGAACACGACCTTAACTTTTATACAAATCCCTATTTAACAATAATACATATTTTTTAATTATTCCCACTAATTCCCACAAATAAAGTTATAGGTTGGCATTTGCTAATAAACGTTTGAATGCGACTGTACGAACAGCTTAGGTATAATACGTTCAATAGAGAAGGTTATCGATATGTATGAAACCGTCGCTTTTTTGTAGTCATTCTAATTTGGCCGGATAATCTGCCGTTGTTTATATGTTTTTGGATTTGTGTTTATTTACTTATATCCTTAACATTTTGAGCTGAAAATTTCCATGATAATATATGACTGAACACACTAATCTTTGGTTCACACGCACACTTATTGGGTTGAGCCGGTTTCCTGTATGTTGACGTCAAAGTTAAGTCACCTAATTTTGTCTTTGAGTAATATTATTCAATAATGAATACATGTGCACTTCAGAAACTTTTTGTAGTTATTATAGGTGTATAGAAGAATCGAATACAGTTTTCAGCGAGCTTACACGTCTTTTCATTTAGGCGCTATGATTTTTTTTCGTGATTTCAAACACAACACGATTACTTAAAAATTATAAATATTTTCTTAAATCTAATTATGGCACAGATGGGCACAAATGAATAGCTACTCATGTATATTTATCTTACAGGCGCACATACGATGAATCTAGGAGATCCACGATTTTGCAAAACGTTACTCCAGCAGGAAATGCAATATCCCGAAAACCTGAAGACGCACAAATGATCTTTTTAGCCCAGGTCAATGCACAGCTCTAAGCTCTCTGCCCCCTCAGAATATTTCTCTCTCCGATCATTCGTTTAGAACTTTCCTGCTAGAACGACGTTACCCTAGCAGAATCCTAGATTTCCGTTTTTTTCCTAAACTACAAGACGCACAAAAGTTTTATTCGCGGCACATGTACACTAGACTACGCACAACGTTTTGGTTCCATTCACTTAACTCCAGGACACACTTTCCTGCCAGGGTAACGCACACGAAGGCAAGACTCTTTCGTGAGTGGAACTTAATAGTTATATGTATATGTAGATTTCTGCGTTGACATTTCGTGATGTAAAATTAGTATTTATTCAAAAAATAATTAATAAGATAGGAACATTACAGAAATTAAACGTAACAGACGTAAAAAGCAAAAACTTACTGAGTTTTTTACCTGTACAAAATCAAATCGTATCTTAAGAATTAATCAGCATTGGGACCCCGCCCTTAATTCAAACGGATATTCCTCTTATTTTTAGGCGAGCAATTAGAACGGCACTTCAAAGTCGAAACGCGAAATAAAAAAAAAGATATCGAAGACAAAGAATAATTATAATACAGTAATGAGATACTGTTGACAAATGGATCAGATGAAAATGGTAATAATACCCGACTTCTAGGCAAGGAGGGTTTCATCAGGATCATGTGTGTAGGTTAGATCGTTTTATTTGGTCATTCGGTCACAATAAATACATACATAGAATCACGTCTTTATCCCTTACGGGGTAGACAGAGCCAAGAGTCGTGAGACTCGAAGGCCGCGCTTAGCTGAATAGTGGGCTCTCTGATGGAATGGAGATTTAGGTATAGTGACAGGTTGCTAGCCCATCGCCTATGAGTGGAGGAATCCCCAGTCCCTCGATTAACTTTTACAATTTGCGCGGGAAGAGAAGCAGCTGGCACATTCTATGTTTTTTCTTCGCTCCCAGACCAGCATGGAAGCAAAATGTTTGTAAATATTTCACAATAAACGTTTGTTAATTTTTCACAATAAATGTTTGTTAATAATTAATTATGTACAGTCGGGAACAGATAAACCTGACCTCGACTAACATGATTTAATTGAAGAAACAGAAATATTAAAAAGTTGGAATCTGTACAATTACGATAAAAACCAATAAGTACATTGAATTTAAACATAAAAAGCCTACCCTATTTTATCCAATCAAACTCTACATATACTTTCAAAGACTTTCATCAATGGTAAAGGCGTTATTGAGGTACAAATCAACATTTCCAAACTTTTTAATTCATAAATTGATAAAAATTTGATATTAATCATGGCCTGGTCGGTCCTATGAAAAATCGAGTGTCGAATAAATATGCACCAAGACGTCAATCAATAAATATTAATACCAAAGACTTAGCAGAAATTTTCGAAAATAAAACATTGATGTAAACATTAAACTTTGATACGCACGTCGAATCTTCAAAGTACGTGTAAAAGGTCATTAACTTTTCCAACAGGCAAAATTTAAGCCGCATACGTTGAGTTATCACTGGAATAGAGACGACTATATTTATTTATCACAGGAAATGGTAAAAAAATAATAATCATATAATTTAGTTTCGCTGCCAATTTTTTTATATTTACTCTTTCAGTCCTTTAATTATTTACAAACTACGCAAAATACTTCTTTCGTAGAAGTAAATATTAGCTCTACCAATTATCCATGACTGTAGAAAAATCTAATACGAGCACCAAGTTTACAACCACCCTACTTATTCGGCGGAGAATAAAAAATAATAATATATAACTAGAGCAGATGTTCATGTGTACATGAAGGCTGTAGCCTTCTACATAACAGGCAAATTATATTTAAGCCCCTGATTTTACTAAATCGATTAGTCTTAACACACACTTTAAAGAATAAATTAAAAAAAATATTTTATTTTAAGCAGAACCCATGTTAGTAACAAAAGACAACTTATAACTATGTTAGTATTCTATCTACATCAAAATTTGTTGATGGTTTGGTGTCTAGTATTTTAATATGCTAGTTTATTTTTTTAAATAATCGTGGTTTTTAATGAAAACGAATTAAATTATATATATAACTATAGCTATATAGGTGTATGCGGGTTGCGGGGCGCAAACGCTTGGTATGGAATCATTTTTTTAGCGATGTGACATTTTAATGTCACCTCTATTTCGTATCCATCAATGTAACTCTGCCAAGTCCCAACATTCAGCTTCACAGCCTCCAATACCCTGTAATATGGTAATCGGTTTACAAACAGTACTTACGACTTCGGGCGTCTTAACCGATCGGGAATTTTAAGATTTTCCGAGTTTCCCAATTCTGCAAGTAGGCTTCAACTTTTTACTTTGCTACGACGATTTATGTTAATTTCGCAAATGCATTTTGGTGTTTATGTTTACTGATTGTTGACGGCAGGATGATTCTGAATAGAGCATTTTTTCACAATGGAAAAAAGGGAACAGTTTTTATAATAAAGGTCTTCCAGTCTTCCAGTTCCAGTCAATTTTTAAATGATCAGTTTCTTCCAGTGTTTCTTCTCGGCAGTGGTCATTTCAAAATAATAGACTAGTTTGTAGGATTATAATATTGACTAGCTTTTGCCCATGGCTTTTCCTGCGTTAATGTCGAATTTTGCCCCTTTCACCCTCCCAGGGGTCAATTTCCAAGATTTTCAAGATTTATTTCTGAATGCGCACTCACCGTCAGTTTTCTATTAATAACCAAAAAGTTTCTGAAGCGGTCAAATTTTTTACAAAAACAAAGTATTTCCATCGCGATCTGCCCGACGCGGCAAAGTAAAAGTCAATTGTTTTTATTTAAATAGGCTTAAAAATAGCACTTTCAAAACGTCATATTCTTGTTTTTTGTCATGATGTCAAATCATAAAATTACCTAAAGCTAAAAGGTTACCACTACTTCCAAAGCACAAGTGGAGAAGAGGAGGCGCAACAAACTTACTTTTTATTTCGCCCCATGTAAGAACTGCTATGGGTTATTCACCTGTACACCCGAATTCACTCGATAACAAACTAATTTCTTTAATAAGGTAGTATTGAAAGAAGCTTTTATGCCAATATTTCTTCTTGAGATTGTAAGTATCCTTAGATTCACTGGTTTTAATCTTGTTTATTATCAGGAAGGCTGTGTCATTACCTTGTTCAGGCGTTATTGCTTCATAAACATCACATGTTTAGCACAACGCGTCGTAAGAAGCGATGGAGTGATAAATTGGTTACCGTGACGACGCGGTTATGACATACAGTCAATATCAACAGCGTCTACTCTGGATAGACTTTTAGGACATAGTAATAGCGGTGAATTTGCTATGAATTTTGGTCCGTTATCGTGGTGTTGGCTGTACTTATCAGCCACCAAAGCCTTTATATTGCACAAAACTCATTCAAACTCAATTTTATAAAAACATACATAAATTATGGTATATTGTCAAAGTCAAAGTCAAATTTTTTTATTGAAACTTGGCCTTCAAAGAAGGCTCTTTTTCACGTCGATAACTAATTATTTAATCATAATATTTTATGTCTCAAAGCTACAAACTACTAGCATTTCGGAACGACCACTGCTGAGAAGAAATGCCGAAAGAAACTCATGAAACAGTCTTGGTCGCCTAGCATGCCAGAGGGGCTATTCATTAACTTTATACATACACTAGATTGTGTACAGTCAAAAATAAAAAAAATATAAAAAATAATAATAATATAATAAAACATGTAATGTTTGTGATCAAGTAACCACAATGAATTGGTTAAGAACAAAAAATAAAAATAAAATACGAATCAGGATCGAAGCAGGATCTCCTGGCAACACCCGTTCACAAGTTTGAACATTTTAGAAAAATAAATACTTTCAGTCACTTGAAGATCACAATACACGTACATGTTTAACAATTAAATGTCAATGTAATTAAATTTAAAAAAGAAAGGTAACGTTATTTTTTCACAATATCAAAAGAATGTAATCAAGTGTGGAGTGGCGAAGTTGTAGGGAGAGACCAAACTTTTTTTATCGTTCAAATAATCACTTATTGTGTAATACGCTTTATTCATCAAAGTATTTTTAAGATATGTTTTAAATTTTTGCATCGGTAAATTTATAGCCTCGTCAGGGAGCTTGTTAAACATTTTTACACTTTGACCCACGAAAGACCGCCGAACCTTTTTAAGCCTAAAGCAGGGTGTATAAAGTTTATTCTTATTGCGGGTATTTATACTATGTACATCGCAGATTTTTTAAAGAGGTTTAAATTGGATTTAACAAAAATAAGTACATTGAAGATGTATTGAGATGCAACAGTAAGACGTAGAGAATCGCGTCGTTTTAGCCCGTACATAAAACGAATTGCTCTTTTCTGTAATACAAATATTTTCCCTATCTCGGCTGCATTTCCCCATATCAATAATCCGTATGACATTATGCTATGAAAGTAGCTGAAATACACGAGTCTAGCTGTTTCAATGTTTGTGCACTGTCTTATCCTTCTCACTGCATAAGCCGCCGAGCTAAGTTTTTTGGCCGTGAGTTCAATGTGTTTATCCTACTTTAACTTACAGTCAACGGTAACGCCTAAGAATTGGACACTGTGTACCCACTCTAATACTTTGCCATTAACTATTAAAGGTATATCATTATGAGGTGCGTTCGAGAGAGAAAACTTTATACACTTGGTCTTGTCCGTGTTTAAAGCCAGGTTGTTGGTTGTAAACCAGTCAAGCACAAGTGTCATAGTATTACTTACATTTTTCATAATTTTGACTATTTCTGTTGACTTTAAATAGTAATGATGTGTCGTCCGCAAATAAAACAACTTCACACAATTGTTGGGCAAGACATGGAAGGTCATTTTATGTAAACAAAGGAATAGAAAAGGACTGATTATGGAGCCTTGAGGCACGCCCATGTGTACCGCCGCGCTGCTGGGAAGCAGCTCTGTTAACTTATACTTTCTGAGTTCTGTTGTTGTCCAGGTAAGAAGCTAGTACCTCAAGGGCCGTCCCAGTAACACCATAAAATTTAAGCTTGTTTTTTAGTATATTATGATCCACGCAGTCAAAGGCTTTTGAAAGGTCGCAAAAAATACCTATGACATCTTGGCTGGATTCCCACGCTTCATAGATTATTTGAACTAAAGTAGATATTGCATCAGTAGTGGAACGACCTTTAGTGAAACCGTACTGACGATTATGTAAGATTTTATTTACGTTAAAATAAGAGACTAATTGCGTTAAAATTAATTTTTCAAATATTTTACTTAAAGCGGGTAATATAGAAATGGGTCTGTAATTAGTGGGATAATTTTTTGTACCCTGTTTGAATAAAGGAATAATTTTACTTATTTTCATGAGGTCAGGGAAAACACCCTCGGAAATGCACTTATTGAAAATCACAGTTAGATGAGGAGCAATCAAATCAATAATACTGCTCAGAACTGCGACAGATATACCCCAGAGATCCTCAGTATTTTTCATGTTGAGTGCCTTATACGCAAATAAGAGTTCATCCGATGTGATACTTCTAAATCTAAAAATGGACTTAGGATCGGAGGCATTTCTTTTTAATAAGTCATCTGCAGCACTGGGACAAGAGGAGAGGGATCCTGTGATATTCTTAGAAATATTGGCAAAAAAATTATTGAATTCGTTGGCTACTTCGTCGTTAGAAGTTATGGTTTTATCACCAATTTTTAAAGAAATATTAATGTCGCGCGATTTCGATTTGCCTGTCTCGTTATTGATAATAGACCAAGCAGCTTTGATCTTATCATTAGAGTTTTTTATTTTATTAGTCAGATATAAAGATTTTGCAGCAGCACATACCTTTTTAAAAGTTTTTGAATAACATCTAACATATGATACAAATTCCGGTTTAAAATTATATTGTTTTTGGCCATACAGTTCATATAGCTTATTTCTACTAATATAAATGCCATTTGTGGCCCAATCGCAGAAATTTAGTTTTGTTTTCTTATCAAATGTTTTAAGAGGAAAAGATTTGTTAAATTCTTGTTTCACTGTATTAAAAACCTCATCATAATGGTCATTTGGATTTTTATTTGGGTCTATTTCAGGCAATTTTTTTATTTATAGATTCGCGAAAAACGCATTTTCCGGTACTTAGTCAGCGGCCTACAGGTTACAGGAGCGGAGCTGAGGTTAGACTCTTCGTCACGTGTCAGTGACACCTGTTGACCCAGGTGGTCAGACCCCAGACAGGCAAAAAGCTTTTTCATCAGAGACCGAGCAATCACAGAAAATGTTATCTATACATTTGGCAGAGGTTGGAGGTAATTCTAGTGGGTTCAAAGAATGTGTTTTTCAAATTAAATGAATCAAGCAAATTTCTAAATCCATTGCTTTCCGAACATGAAACTAAAATATCAACGTTAAAATCACCGCATAAAATTATATGTTTACTACTAGAACTAACCCGCCTGAGGGCTTCTTCCAAAACATTTAAAAGAGTGTCATAACTAGCTGAAGGCGGTCTATAAGCACAAATAATAATATATTTGTCCAACTCCACACAAGAAAGTTCTATTGTACATTCAAGAGACAGCCTTACTATGTCTTTCTCCTCTTTGCATTTATAATCTCATGTTTATTAATATTAAGGACCCACCGTGGTCAGAATTTTGTCTTAGAAATGCACTTGCTAATATATATTTATCCGGGAAGATTTAGTTTAATTTCATGTTTAAAGAAGTGTTCTGTGACACAAAAAATGTCAACATTATATTGTAAGTAGGTACTTGGTTGACTATTATTGTTTACTCTTTAAATTAAAAATAGTCTTAGATATTTTCAATTATATACTTAATGTTGAATATTTTGCTTTGGTAGAGACACTTCTAATCTTAATTGTTCAACTCGTTCAATTCGTTGCGATGTGGCAATCGCTAGATGGAATTAGACGGCATGAGACGGAATGTAAAGAATAAAATAAAAACTAAAAAATATTCCTTTCTTAAACATACGTCCGAGATACATAATACAAATCAAATGCAGACGAAACAAGCGGAGAAATATAGACAAAAAGCAAAATACCCGAGCAACAATGCGGGGTTTTCTCGAAACCAAATAAAAGCGAGTTCCGTGACGTAGCGTGCCAGTGACGCGCTGTCACGCTTCGCTTTGTCCCGCGCCATAACGCCCCGTGACAGGGGGTATTGGGAACTATTCTCGGTTTAATATCTAAAGTGCAAGGATCGATCCGTGTACTTATCTGCTGGTGTTTCGGATAGTTTGCTATTTTTTTTTGTTTGAAAAGTGTCTGAAAAGATGTGCAGGGAGGAAGGGATGTCAAAGATAAGGTACTTACCTATATGAAGAGGCCGATGACCAGAATTTGGCCAAATTAGCTGATTTAGTTTAGCAGGACTGGTCGACGTGGAAATCATTGGGGAGGCCTTTGTCCAGCAATGGACGTCTTTCGGCTGAGAGAGAGCTGATTTGGTGCGGACAATTTTACTTGTAATACTTATAGGCGAATTAGCGAGAAGATTTTTAAAACTACCTTTTTCTGGCCTCTTGGAAATTGACACTTTTTTAGTATCCAATTATTAATATATTATTTTGTAAATGGCTTAGTAGATTTTTATAAAGATACTAAGTATCCTCCTAAGTATGTAGTAAGTAGAGTAAGTAAGCTCCTGATTGATAAAAAACAGTTCTTGAATGTGACCTACAGTGAGGATGAGTGGAACTTTAGCCAAGTCTGATGTCTATGCCAAGAATAATATTCTCGTCCTGATTATTAATATGATACCTAATTTACTTGTCTACAAAGCTCCAATCCACAGTTATATTAATAAATAAAAAAGTTAATAGCAGAGTAACAACGCAGCAAAATCACCATCAGAACTCGGTAATAAATAATCTACTCCTATTGTGTTCTAAAATAAAAGTTCGACGCTTGGAAGCTTTTCCGCAAGTTCGGAACTTTTTCGCTGCAATCGTGACGAGTGGAGCTCATCATGAGCTTATGAATTCATCCATTAATATTTTAATGGTTCGAAGTGAGTGCTTTCTGATGTCTGAATGGTGGTGGATCATTTTTCAGCCATCTTGAATTGATGTTCTTATATTTGTTTATTGAAGCTTTCTCGAACAAAATATGATTTGTAAAAGAACAAAGAGCGGACATGCTAAGAAAATTAATCGCCATTACGTTAAGCCCATCATTTAAATTATTTTTATTGTAATTTTGTGCAATAAAGTTTTAAATAAATAAACATTACCATGCTGGTCTGGGAGCGAAGAAAAAACATACAATGTGCCAGCTGCTTCTCTTCCCGCGCAGATTGTAATAAAAGTTAAGGGAAAGGGCTTTAAACTGAGGATTCCTCCACTCATAGGCCATGGGCTTGCAACCTGTCACTATACCTGAATCTCCATTCCATCAGAGAGCCCACTATTCAGCTAAGCGTGGCCTTCGAGTCTACCCAGTAAGGGATAAAGACGTGATTATATGTATGTATGTATGTAGTCTGTACCTGTCAACTTTTGGGTCATACAGAGAAAATATGTGATTGTAAACCAAGGGTGATATCGAATACAATATAACGCATTAGAATTGGTTCATTAGTTTGAGAGCTAAACTGCCATATATGTATATAAGTTGCACATGTATGTACATGTGCAACTTATAATACCCCTCTTTTGCATCGGGGGTAAATATACAGTTTCTTAGATTAGACTTAGAAAACACAAAATGAGAAGTCTAGGTAAACAAGGCGACATTAATTTTCCATATTGGCAATTCTGAACATCTCCTTTACAATGGTAGTAAAAGAGAAGACTATAATTTTATAATGACCCATTACGCGTTTTTGAACGTCCTTTGAGGTACAGTCAGCATTTTAGTCACGTCGAAGACTCTATCCCGAGGTAATAGTGACGAATTTGCAATAAAATTAGGTAGGATGATGTTCTGGAGACCGTACTCGTAATTTATTGAAAACGCACAGTTTTACACTAAGATAAAATTTGTAGAAACGACATGTCTATAGTAAACAGCATGATTGATAATTATTACAGATATGCCGGAGCGTTTACCTTAGTTAAATTAACTGTGGTTTATTTTGTTAGATAATCAATGGTATCATTCTCAACTCGTCAGAAATGTGTCAAATTGACACTGTCACTTGTGTCAAACTAACGTGCGATCGTTATGACATTATAGCGGGGCAGTCTTATTTGTGGCACGGTGCGGTGCCGACGTGTCGTCCGGTTGTGTTGAGTTCTCTGTAGCAGCTATGAAGTCAGTGATAAAATAGTGTTATTGTCGTGTTACTAAGTTTATGTAACGATGTGATTATGAGTGTTGTTGATGTGAAATGCGTGGAAGGGCACGGATCCTTGCCGTGGGTAGGTTAGGGTTGGAACCTAGCCATGATACGTGGACCAAATGAGAGATTAGTGCTAGATGAATCCCTGGATGCTTTGGACTGTAACTTGAGATAGGAGTTGTTTACCCTGTCTATTATAAGCTGTGCATGTTATTTTAGAAATACCCTCATCCTGACAGTTATTTTGATCTGAGTCTAATGACCACACGTGTTTCCACATGAATCCGTTGTTGAAGTACCTGCACTGTGTTTACCGCTCTGGTTATCCGTTTCTGCGGGAGGTCGTTCCCCCCCCCCCTGAATCCATGATTCTGATGATTCTGATGTTGGTGTTGATGTGGTATATCCGACAGATATATTTACCTAAGTACCTAAAAAAAAAAAATTGGCTTTATAAATGAGAATCTTGTTTACGATTCTCCTTGTAGCACCTAAAAATCTGGCGTCAGAAAAATGGTGCCTGTATGGAACTTTAAATATAAACAAAACTAAATAGACAACTAATTTGACGACCTCCGTGGCGCAGTGATAAAGACCTTGCTTTTGATCCAGCGGTCTCTGGTTCGATCCCCGGTCAGGTCAAGATGGAAAATGATATTTTCAGTTTGACCTGGGTCTTGGATATATGTATTTGTTATAAAATATAGTATCGTTGAGTTAGTATTCCATAACACAAGTGTCGAACTTACTTTGGGGCTAGCTCAATCTGTGTGATTTGTCCGTTTATATTTATTTATTTATTTATTTTAGTTTACACTTTACGTCATTAAAAGTAAGCAATATTAATTCTAAGTAATTATGAGTAAGTATTTTGAATTAGTTTTTCTTTCTGACGGAATTTTTATGAGTGCTTTTTTGATATGTCACTTCTTGTTATACTAGTTCAATAAAATTAAAATTGTGATTCAAATGCCAAGTGCGTCTTGTCCCTTAGATAATAAAGACGATTTTATTGGTCTCCTAACGTTTCTAATGACAGCTATAATAGTATTATTGAGGACTTAGATGGAATTTGTAATTAAAATTTGAATGATGACAAGTTCAGTGAACGTAATTTTAGAGAATGCCTTTTGAATAACGTCATGTTTACCTTCAATCTTCTATGACTATTTACATTTGAAATATTAAAATCTTGTGTACCTAAACTTAAGTTGTAGGATTTTTCGGGATAAAATAAAGTTTATCCAGGGGGTTTTACCCAGTACCAAACGCTTAGAATGTAAAAAAAATAGTTAAGTATATAAAAAGTGTGTTTATTTAATTTCAAAATCTGATTTTTTTAAAGTGTTCCATTCACTTTTCTTTGTTACGGATTGACTTTAGTCTTTAGTCATTAATGTTACTCTAATCTTAATAACTAAGGTTACGTCATACTACGCAAGTTACGTTGTACAATTATAAAATTACTTTTGTAATGTTTTAAATAGTTACAGATAAAAAAAAAAACATTTTGTACATACCGTAACACCAAACGAATGTGGAAGGCAAAATCCTGGCCGCAAACACCCTTTAGAACCTGAAAAATGAAAAACAATTCCAATTTGTTGCGTCAACCGTTTGAATTTGGAAGAGGCGTTGAGGCGTCCGCATCGCACGACGCCAACGGAACGCAGCCGGTATGCAAGGGGGATCGGTTGAATGACATTTGAAATTTGAATTCGAATGAGCCAGACGAATTTAGGATTTTGAAATATTTAATTTTTGTTTTTGTGCAAATAACGGAATTCAATTTTATGTAAGTAATAAATTAAAGAGCTCTCTAATTACATAATTAGACGTGTTCGTAATACTTTTTAAAAACATTGCTATTTGGTATTCACACATTTTGTAAAGTATGTCCTAAATTACATGGAAAACATTGTTTATACTTACAGGTGATATTATTATATATTCCCTGGTAGCACATCACTTAAAAGGTGATAAGTGAAAAGCAAAATGTTTTTCAATTTTACACAAAATAAAGTCTCAAACTTCTATCAACAATGTACGCCACAAGAGAGTGAGAGTTGTCAAAGTAAAAAAAGATAATGTTACCACTTCTAAAACTAGTGGTTCTGTCAGAACAGTAGACCTCGCGAGCCCTTCCACGAAATAACCGATATTTTACCGTGTCACTGGCTAAAAAGAGTTTTGAAACCAACCTACCAATGCTGGAAAGAAAGTAAAAAGTTCTCATATTTTACCCATAAAATAGCCGAAACATGTTCTTGTGGTTGGTCACTACCACTAAAAAAAATACTGAAACCCGCCTTTTTTGCCTCAAATAATATAAAAAAGAATATAAAAATAAATATAGACGGACAAATCACACAGATTGAGTTAGCCCCAACGTAAGTTCAAGACTTTACGGGATGCTAATTTAACAATACTATATTTTATAACAAATACATATAGATAAATATCCAAAACCCACGTCAATCTGAAAAGATTATTTTCCATCTTGACCCGACCGGGATCGAACCCGGGACCTCTGGTGTAGCCGTTCGGGGCGTGATGACCGTTTAGGCCACGGAGGTCGTCAGTCGTCAGAAATGCATGGTACCTATTGGTTATATGTATGTATATGTTATTTGTGCAACAAAATTAAAGTTCAAAAAAGAAAGTTCAATTTTGAAATTGAATCTCTCTGATTAGTAAGTATGTAGGTATTATATATATATTACTTTTTTTATAATAGGATTCTAATAATACAATGAAGTTTTTTGATATCAGAATTGTTTCAAGTGTTCAAGATAATTCTACCATGCAAAGCAATCCACAATACAATACCATTAACCAAATAAATACACACAATTCAAAGCCAAGCAAGACAAAAAAAAGCCATATGATTTTTAAGTACCATTTAATTTTATTTAATAAATTATTTAATAAATAAATCAAGTCACTCTTGTAAACGTATTAGCGATTTTGCGAGTATTAAAAGCTTTGCTGCGCCATCTATTGATTTTTTTGTGAACTATCGTATGAGAATCTATAACATATGGATTTATAGCGGTTTTATTGAATTTTACTATGTTGTTCAAACAAAAAAAATGCGTCTTAATAAGAATAACAAAAATGTCTAATGACATTTTTTGAATTATTTTTTAAATAGCTGAGTTATGAGGTTTTTTTATATATTTCGGCCATTTTTTAAAATTTCGACGAAAAACTGGCTCGACTAAAAAATTCTATAAAATTACCGAACCTGCTTACAAAATTTCATGAGAATCGGTTCAGAAATGCGACCTGTAGGCGATAACATCCGGACAGACAAAAGAATTTTCGGCTAGTGGAAACTGAGACGCTTCGTTCGCTGCGCTCGCTCGGTCGATTATGATAAAAGTTTCATAATATTAAAACAATGTAGTGGTAAAAATTCCACAACACGCACCCTTCGACCAAATTAAATAGGTACAGAAATAAAATTAGAGCCGATGGGGTTTCTATTAAATAACAACGTCATAAGCAGGGCATTCGATTCGGCTATCAAACCAGCAGTAAATGTAATGTGGCCGAATGTTACTCGATATAGTGCTTGAGGCACGTTTTCATTGTTGAAGACGATACGGTAAAAATAAAATGAATGTTCTAATAACTTTACGTGGGCGTTTGTTTTTATTGACCTTTGTGAAATTGAGAAGTTAGATTGAAAAAGAAATTATAATTTTAGAAGATGGAATATGTAAAAAGGTAATGTATAAAGGTATTTAAATTATAACGAAAAGCGATTACTTAATATCCCAAAAATATTTTTTTTGTTTTATTTAAGACTTTTAGGCCTCATTATAATATATTATTAAGAACGATGTTTGATTCCAGAATCAGAGACCTCATCGCTTTTAACAGTCATATAAGTTTAATTATTGACTGGCAACTGAAAACAGTAGTTAAAAAAGCCCTAAAAATTAACTAAGTACTTAAGTGCTTCTGGGCAGTTCTGGGTAAGCTAGCTAACACCGTAGACCTCATCTCTCTCCGGGCAAGATTGGGGTCAAGAGCAAACACATCTTTTTTAATAAATAAAAAAAGTTAGTACCGTATAGCTGTTTTCTCCAGTCAGTACATTTCCTGCAGCTTATAGTTTTTCATAGATTTAATTAATGAAGATCTTTTTGACTGCTTGATAAACCCGATGTTGCCAAGTGTTAATAGTCTCATTTTATTTTCTTCTTTTATACAATGGAAACGCGCAAAGCCGTCCGTCAATCCGATGCGAGTCGTAGACGGCCATTGCCAATAAAACTTAATGAGGCGATCGTATTGTTGCCGTAGTGCGTGTGTCCAGGGTTGTTAGCTACGTAACTGTTACGTGACCAGTTTTGGTCACTATCATTGTTACGTTACGTGTTTTGGTCACAGACCCAACAGGAAAGGCTACCTACAGGCACCTCTGCCAAATTTAATATGATCTGCTCATACTGTTTGTGATTGTGTGCGTACCTAGTTTCTTATGCTAGTAGACGGCATTATCTTCGTGTGCGTGTATAGCTTTACTATTTATTACTAGCTTACCATATTCCCTTACCTTATTTCCCACGGGAACCATGTCTTTTCCCGGGATGAAAGTCTACCCTATGTCCTTCTCCGTATTTATAACTATGTGTATGCGAAATTTCAGGAAGATTGGTTCAGTAGATAAAGCGTGAAGAGGTAACAAACAAATAAATAAACAAACAAACTCACTTTCACATTTATGATATTAGTTAGGATGTTGTCTAACATGGCGCATTGCGTTAGTGAGCATGTGTTATAAGTTACTTACCAACCCTTTATGGGTCTTGGTCTACTCCACGATCTTCCATTTGACTTTGTCTCTGGTATTTCGTCGACAAGACGGTTTCTTGCCTAACGAAACAATCATTCCATCATTTGGGTCATGTTAGGTAGTTTTAGTAACAAAACTTTTACACACAGACAAATCGTAAAGTTATGCAAAATATAAAATTTCGGTGTTAAAAACCATAAAGTAAGAAGAATTTTTTTTATTTCGAATTTTTGTCTATGGTTAAAACGTATCTTTTGATATTATATTTTCAATTATTAAGTTTCGTTTTAAATTTTGTGTTAACATTAAAAAATGCATATACAATTAAGAATTTATTAAATGTTGATAGTATTCTGTGACCTGTTGCTGTACCTTTTGAAAGGGTTGGTAATGAAGAACCTTTTGGGCACTAGTGTAGAAATGGAGCTGACGGAAGAAACTTTGAAGTGATACATTTTGTAAATAAAAACAGGAACGTGATGGCAATCTACAAGACAACACGCGACAAACATGGAGTTAACTCCTTATCCGGTGGTTTCAGAGATATCTGCACACAACAACACATAAATAAGGAAACGAACGTCCATACGTCGTGCGGCGATTGTTTTAGGATTTGGAATTTGAAAGTCTATGTCATTCAGGTATACGCAATGTCTTCCGGATCTGACCATTATTGCTAGTTTAAACCAGATTATGACCGCCTTTGATATCGAACCCAAGACCGCATTTGATTTAAACCCGGAATTGCACATTTTTTACGAAATTTTCAAGTTAATACCCGAGATACAGGTACTCCTAGTTCGGGAACCAGAGCTAAATTTAAACTTGTTATTTGGTTTGTTGATAATAAAGATTTATTATTATTATTACTGCACTCTTAGGGATTGTAACAGATTGACATATTTCCATTCCAGGTAAAAAACACAAGTTAATCAAAATGGTTCACATCAAAGTGGTCATTACATCATCGATCAGTCCAGCTAACAGTGGCTTCCTCAATAATTGATAGCTGCCATTCAATACTGGTGTGCATTATTGATTACACCGGCTCGATATAGCTCGGTAGTGCTCTGATTTGGTTTTCAATTGGAACTTGGTAATAGTTTAAGAAGAGGTGGATAAAGCTTATTTGTTGTATAGGCTCTCTCTTGATATATCTCAATCTCTCATATACAACAAAACAAAATTCGAGCTGGAAAGAAGACAGCGACATTTATTATTAAACCGATGCCATTTATACTTCTATATTATATCATCAAAACTAAGGTGAAATGTAGATAATTTTTTTTTTAATAAACGGGTCACTCACATACTGTAGGTCGGGGGTCATCGCCTATATTTCGAATTTGTTAAAAGTCTATTTTCATATTATTCCGATTTCTGTATATAAAACCTTGAGTTTGTGTGTGCCTTCAAATTTATTATAAACTGAAAAGCACAGACGAGTTAAAATATCAAATCCTAGCCCTATACCGTATTCCTTTGTAAAAATACTCCCATTCCGTTGTATATGCGGTCAGCCGCCATCAATAATTCATCACACTCTATGGTAGAGACATGGCGGATTTATGCTCGCTTTTCATGCGCTAACGTTAGCTGGGGACTGGGAAAACATTCTACAGATGCTACTTTATGGTCTAGTGGTTTCATTTGCAATATATGCCCCGGTAGTGGGTTCACTTACTTACTTATTATCCGAGCTCAGTGACCCAAAATGAGTCTTGGCCTCCAACACAAGAGCACGCCAGCCTCTCCAGTCCCAACAGTCGTCGCCAAAGTGAAGACGGCGTAGGTCAGCCTCCACCAGGTAATGGATAATCTCATTATTTACTTATACTGATTCTGTAGATCAATCTGACTCATGTACAGTCAGACCTTCACCTGCTTGTGCTGTGCCTGGCCTGTGCCTGGCCTGTGCTGAAGCTGAGAAATCCATGAAACACATTTTGTGTTATTGTGACTCGTTGGCAAACAAGCGACTGGCCCTCCTTGAATCAGTATATCCGGCCCTGGAGAACTTTAGGCACTTCGCAACAGGTGATATTCTAAGGGTCATGCAGTCCTTCATCAGAATATCCGATGCGGTGGCGATGTGAGTAAGGCATTGGGGTAAGTATAAAAAAAACCCAAGGTTTGAAGTACTTCCAGACTTCGGACCCCGGCTATTAAGATAAGATAAAATAAGATCACCTGCTTTTGGTGAAGAAATACATCGTGAGAAAACCAACACTAGCTGACTGTTTAATTTACTTTGTATATTCGACTACTATACTAGACGGGAGGGACTTAACAGTCAAGTCCATGGAACCAATAGCTTTTACGTAGTTACACATGGTCTGGTTAAGTCAGATACCTTAGGCATGACTTCAGAAAAATCTGACAACAGTGTTACCTGTAACACACTCAATCATAAAGAAAGAAATATTTAGTATAGTATGACTGTGGTAGACTGAAAGCGAGCGTAACCGAAATACCAGGGCGAAGGGATGAATTATAGATGGGATCTGCATCGGAAATACAATGCAAGCGTCATGTTTGGTATTATTAAGATATTATTACAGAATCGTATTTGAGATATTATGTTATAATAAAATAAAAAAATAAAAAAGCTTTATTTCATCAACTGTTGATTTTATAAACTAGTTGACGGAGCCTCCTTTTAAGCAACAAAAATGCCTGTGCCAGGAGACCCCGCTCTTTCTTATCTCTAAACATACAATATTCTGTTCCATCATTATATACCTAAACCTTTATTTATCCATCTATCCTTATTTATCATACCTATTATAAACGTTTTACATATACTAGTGGTTCTGGCAGAACAGTAGACCTCGCGAGCCCTTCCACGAATACAATGAAGTTTTTTGTTATCAGATTTATTTCAAGTGTTCAAGATAATTCTACCATGCATCACAATACCATTAACCAAATAAATACACACAATTCAAAGCCAAGCAAGACAAAAAAAGCCATATGATTTTTAAGAAACATTTAATTTAATAAATAAATCAAGTCACTCTTGTAAACGAGTGATTTTGCGAGTATTAAAAGCTTTGCTGCGCCATCTATTGATTTTTTTGTGAACTATCGTATGAGAATTTATAACATATGGATTTATAGCGGTTTTATTGAATTTTACTATGTTGTTCAAACAAAAAAATTGCGTCTTAATAAGAATAACAAAAATGTCTAATGACATTTTTGTTTTATTTTTCTAATAGCTGAGATATGAGGTTTTTTTTATATATTTCGGCCATTTTTTTAAATTTCGAAAAACTGGCTCGACTAAAAAATTCTATAAAATTACCGAACCTGCTTACAAAATTTCATGATAATCGGTTCAGAAATGCGACCTGTAGGCGATAACATCCGGACAGACAAAAGAATTTTCGGCTAGTGGAAACTGAGACGCTTCGCTCGCTGCGCTCGCTCGGTCGACTAGTGGTTCTGTCAGAACAGTAGACCTCGCGAGCCCTTCCCACGAATACAATGAAGTTTTTTTGTTATCAGATTTATTTCAAGTGTTCAAGATAATTCTACCATGCAAAGCAATCCACAATTCAATACCATTAACCAAATAAATACACACAATTCAAAGCCAAGCAAGACAAAAAAAGCCATATGATTTTTAAGAACAATTTAATTTAATAAATAAATCAAGTCACTCTTGTAAACGAGTGATTTTGCGAGTATTAAAAGCTTTGCTGCGCCATCTATTGATTTTTTTGTGAACTATCGTATGAGAATTTATAACATATGGATTTATAGCGGTTTCATTGAATTTTACTATGTTGTTCAAACAAAAAAATTGCGTCTTAATAAGAATAACAAAAATGTCTAGACATTTTTGTTTTATTTTTGTAATAGCTGAGATATGAGGTTTTTTTATATATTTCGGCCATTTTTTAAAATTTCGAAAAAACTGGCACGACTAAAAAATTCTATAAAATTACCGAACCTGCTTACAAAATTTCATGATAATCGGTTCAGAAATGCGACCTGTAGGCGATAACATCCGGACAGACAAAAGAATTTTCGGCTAGTGGAAACTGAGACGCTTCGCTCGCTGCGCTCGCTCGGTCGACAAGTATTATTGTACATATATGTACCACACATACAGACATAAGAGTAACTAAACTATACATAATACACTGCATGCCAGAAAATCATACATACATATTGTTAACTATATAATTTCCTTTTCTTTTTATGTAACCTTGCAATCAATCTGTGTGATTTATCCCTATTTATTTATTTACAAGTTATATCGGGTTTTGCATCAAATTTTCCACTTCATCATACGTTAGTTCTTGTATCCACCTTGACAATATATCCTTACATTCATACACCCTTTTATTACTTATGTTGATCTGCTTATTTATTTTATTATATAAGTATGCTGAGCGTTTTTCAAATTGAACTTTTGCAAATTCTGTCCTGATCTGTTACGATTTATAATGGTATAAATCGTAACATAATATCTCAAATACGATTCTGTATATAGATTTAGATTATCAATTAAGCTTTTGGTGAAGGAAAACATCGTGATGAAGCTTTTTGGGCAATCGTGTGGAAAAGCTGAAAGTGTTCTTCTGAAAAACCTGACAAAAACTATACGTGGTAACGGTAGAGCAATCATATGACTTTTACTGAAATCTCAGCGATCTTACACTGCTGCGAGGATTCAAGGTTATGAATGAAGCAGACGACGTAAATTCGTAATGTATTGTGCCCGGATGAATTATATATGGCGCTGCGGCAGAAGAGCGGCCCGGATATCTATCTATGTACAAATTACAATATACATTGGGACTATCAATTGTCCGTTTCATGAACCAATATACCAAAATGTAATAGGTTTGTTGATAACTTCATTAAACCTCTTCGAGTTGTTAAAAAGACTAGGTATATAATAATCATGGAAAAATAGAAAGGTTTACAACTATACATATTAAAGTACCAAATTATAATAAAATGGTGCAAAATTGTGAAATGATTCGAAGTTTGTTTTGGGAAAGTCGATGTAATTTTAAATGATGGTGATACATTTCGAAATGTTAGGAAACCGAGAAATAGCCACATAAAGAGTATGATAGATAGCATCATTGCTCGTTTGTTGCACGTAGCTCGATGAATCGAATCTTAGTATTTAAAAAATGATATTAGGCAGACTAATTAGGCTGAATAGATTAGATATATTATACAGTACCTATACCTACAGTTGTTGCATGGTAAATAATATGTTTATGAACTAATTTAACTACCTACTTTAAGAATAGACTTGCATAATCCACTATTTAAAGAGACTCCAATCTAGGTCCAACAAACACCGAGTATTGGAAATCGCAGCCTATAAAAACAGGAATCGCTCTAGACTGGGAAATATAAAATAGGTCGCGCTACAGTTTCAGTCCCCTGCGGCGAGCGACGCGCGCGACAAGAAGGTTAGAAAATAATGGAGTTCGAATATTCTATAGCTAGCTCACTTTACTGAAGAATAATTGAAGAAAAGGTGAAGGGAAGAAGAGGTCCAAGGAGACCGCGAAAGAGTTATGTAAGCTAATTAAAAGAGAAGGCAGGCGTCGTGTCGTATTAACACTTTAAATGTAAATCCGAGAATAGAGATGTGTGGCGTATACTCCACCGACAAGAACACAGCTCTTAAAAGAAGAAAAGAAGGTTACTTTACAGACGTCCTGTCTTAGCCATAGCTATAAAAGATTACATTCTGTTGATCAGCACTATAGACAAGGAGTTTATAACAGATCTCCTCTAACACGAAAATATTTGTTTGCTTTAATTTTTTTTGTATGTTACTCAAGATACGTAGAAAGCTGATGACAAATTTTTTGTGAAACTTTTGTCAAAAAGTTGGGATGGTTACTTTTCCTGTTATGAATTCCAAATTTCGGCCAAATGGAAGGATATTTCTCCTTGGGATAAACTAAAAATAAACTACATAATTATTTTAAATATCATGGGGAATCGATAACGCGTTTTTCGCTTAGCTTGCATTTTATCAGATCAACAATAATAAATGATGTATCATGTAAGATATGAGTTTATGCATTAATTACACTGTACTTAATATTAGCTAAGCTAGTTCAGTGCTTAGTAATTGCTGATTCAGCGCGGTCGCCCTTTGTGCACTGATAAGCAATTATTGGCCTATCAGTTATTGCTTCAGCTTGGTCAATTAGGGCTAGTATACACTTGATGAGAGATATTGAGAGCTGTATGACATTCCTTGTAAATTACTCTGTGCAATGTTAGATTACTCAGGCGTAGATATTATTTAAATATTCCTGAGTACCTATATTTGTAGGTATTTTATCACATAGGTGATGGGACTTTATAGAATGCCGAATCATCTTAGATATTTATTTTATGTCTTTTTTTATTTTATGCTTTATTTAATTTGAATTAAAAAAAATATTTCAACCAATTATTACAAAATTAAAGAAACGTTATTAGACATAATTATAAAGTAAAATCCATTGCTTGTATTTGGCTTAGAAGTAAATAAACAATTTCGAATCCACTTGACATTTCTCGAATTTCTTACATCGATGTGACAATATCCTTAGCTGTGTATACTATCAAGTAACATGTATGACGTGGTGACATGCTTTACGGTTTGATACGTCATGCGTACAGCTACAGCCTATTCAATTATTTGGTGGCTTCCACTAATCTGAATTATATAGGGTTCTCAGAAAATTAATGTGAGAATTAGAATGGTTCAATGCCTTATTTATCTTATGAATAATCAATAATCCAATAACAATTTTCTGAATCTAAATAAATCAATAATAATATTATGTAAAAATATGTTAAGGCTAGTTACGAAATTTGTTGCTTGTTATATTATATGTAAATATTATTTTTTTTGTAATAAATTAGAAATAGGCAAAGATTGCAGGCAATATGTAGGTACAGTCAACAGCACATCAACCTACTCAAATTCATTGCAAATTCGACTCTGCGGCCGCGTCATAAGAGATCATGCAGGGTAACTTGAGGTGCGGTCGACTGTACATATCATTATCTTGAAATTCTATAAAGACCGAGGCTCTAGTATGCTATTAGAAATCTATATATGACTATTTTTATTGTTTAAAGTCCTTCAACATAAAATCTTCAGATTTATTATATGTATAAGTAATGATGAAATTCGGTCCTAGTTCGTACACTCTCACTCTTAACATAATTATTTGTGTTGTGATTTGTCCGTATATATGGATATACTTATTTATTTACATTTTTTAATAACATTAATTTATTATAAACAATTCCTATAATGATTTTACAAAATTACTTAAATAAAAAAATACTAACTAAAATATAACTTAAAAAGTAATTAAAATTTATATATTTTTTTTTCATTTGCGACCTCCATATTTCTGTTCGTAGCTCCGTGTCATCTCACGTTTCCATTCCGCCTATCTTCTTCAGATATCCGGCGCTTTCGTTTTGCATTAGTGGTTTATTTTTATTTAGAGGCCTTCCCGTGGTTTGTTTGTGTGTTTAACGACTAGGTGTCTATGGTTTTGTGAAAATAAAATAATTAAAATAATAAAGTACTCAGATATTTTGTTATTATCACAAGCTTTTGAATGAAGACGATTCTAGGACTGGACAAGGACTTGTAAGGACGAATCAAATGAGTTGTTTTATCTGCGAAAATCGGGAAATGTGTGTTTTACTAGGAAGGTTTGATTATACATAGAAAAACAAATAAAAATACATGTAAAATTAAATAAAAGCTTGTAATATTTACCTATACAAATAGAGTTTGGAGCCGCTCATTTATAATCGGGCCGAAACCTAAACACCCGTATGACAGCGGTGTCATCAGGGTCAAGCCCATGAAGTTTCGAATTTTTTAAATTTTATATCTATGCGCGGAAATGTAGTACTTGAACTTCCGGCTTGCCCGTTTAGGGAGTTCCATTGCATCCGTCTACAATAAATCGATAGTGAAAATGTAAAAAATCGCGATACATCGTTTAATTTATCGACTTATTTAACAAGGTATGTAAATGTTGGATATAAAAATTATTGCATTTTAAGATAAAAAATATTTAACATTAAAGTTATGCAAAGAAAGAAAGAAAAAGGGACGAGAATTCACGCAATCGTATCGAATCGTGACATCAAGTAGATAATATTATTCACAATGAATTTATTATCCATGTTATTGACGATGACAGCGACTCAGACTCAGGTTCAGACTTCTGATTAATAAAAATAATTATTTTATTTCGATTTGTTTTTTTACGTAACTTCAAATAATCGCAGCGATTCGTGTTTAGGTACATCACTATTATTGTCAAAGTGACATACGTCATACGGGAGTTTAGGTTTCGGCCCGATTATAGGAATCTTTCTAATTTTGACTAGGTACCCAAATTTCGGTCAAATTAAAATTTGGATAAAATTACAGGTCATGCGATGTCCCAGGGACTCATCAAAAAAGCGTGAGCCGAATGATTTTTCATTCGATATCCATTATTCCGTATTTTTTTTTAATTGTCTATGTCGAATAATTCGCAACGAATGATTTGGTGGTAGTCAAACGTTTTTTACGTCAAAATCATGAATGACATAGACAACCGGATACGGATATAGATGGAATCTATTAGAATCTTCATTTTTGTGTTCCGTTTAATGCTTACGCTCTCTTTGATTGAAAATTTACGAACAATTTTTTTTACGATTCGTTACCGATTCGGTTTTCGTTGTGTGGGATGGAACAGAAATTATTTCTCGCAATATTTTCATATCGCTGGCAACATTGCTAGACAAGTGATTTCAAAAATACGGCTTTTATGTTTTTTGTGACATAATAGGAGGAGTGCGACATAATAGTCTATCCGTTTTCGGCGGTATGTCACACTTTAAAAAAATAGGGCCCCAGAATAGATAAGCTTGGCGTAGACAAAGGGAGGCTTATACCCAGCAGTGAGTAGCAGAAAGCTAACGATAATGACGATGACAGGACATGCCGTGATATAACTTAAATAACTTTGCAGTGGTGCAATCAATTGCAGACCGACCGTTGCGTTCCAACAAATCCAATCAAATAATTTAATACGCAATAACCGCTTATTACTACCCCTAATGCGGCTGATTTGTACTCAATCATTCATAGGCTGATACAAAATTCAAACCACCAATTGGTATCGATCGCGATATGAATAGGCACGTTCTGTCTATCCGTGTGTATCCGTGTTTATCACGAACAATAGTGTAGCGGATTCATCAGCTGAATTATTGAGAATTGATGTCAATCTCGCCGGTGGTTTGCTAATGGATTGCTGCTTTATTAGCGGTAGTGTTACGAGTGTTGAACATCAGTTTATTCGGTTATGAGCAGTGAACGCAGTATGTAGAATGATTTCATGTACTTGCAACTTCGAAACTCACAGAAATTATGACATGGATAAGCCTTTTTACTTTTTGGTAAAGAATGCGTTGGTGCGTCGAATTAAACAAATTTGACAAAGGGTGTGGTATATAGCCCTACAACGAGAGTCTTGGAAGGAGAGAGAGGCCTTTGCAGCACTGGAGCAGATAAAATATTAACAAATAAGCCTAAACCCAGATATAAACATAAATAATGGTTCAATTAGATAAAATAAATCTTCCATAGCGCTAGGTATAACTCACAGAAATTGGATAAAAAGGCAAATAGAAATGCCTTATATTTTATACGGAAATATCTTTTGCTCTGACGCATTCATTGCAAATTTTATTCGATTGGCTTTATTCCTTGACGCGGTTTATGTCATGCTGCTACAAATTAACGCTTCTATGACTTTTCTAATATCTTATTCCATTTTCTGTGGTATAACCAATTGACAATACAGCTTTGGCCAATCACTCACCGCGATGGCTACCATATAATCTCCCGTCAGTCATACTTACGGAGACAGTAAGTGGATTATAGGGCTTTACCTCTGGATCAATAGTTGCGACTTCGAGACTTTTTGTGCCACTTCTAAGGGCATCAAATTGATTTGTCATCGGTAGTAATTTAACTATAAGCACAACTTGTTTTTCAATTTTTTAATTGATTAGATACCGCTGCTTCGTCAATCCTCCATCTTTTATCCGTTTTAGGGTCCCGTAAGTCAAAACGGAACTATTATAAGATTACTTTCTTGTATGTCTGTCAAGACCTACAAACATATACGATCTTTATACAATTATGATGTATGTCACCTATAAAAAAAAATCTGTTATCATGCCAAATTAAGAATAGTAGATTTTTTCTCATCAATACAGTGTTATGAAAATAAAATGCGTCACTATGTATTTGTAAAACACGCCTCTAGTCACCAGTTTCATTAATATGTGCATCAAAACACGTGATTAACATAGTTTATTACGAAAACCCACGTGAAGTTAATTAATCAACCCTGAAATTCCATTAAATTTAATTTCCGATATCAATAAAACAATGCTGCAAGCGAACAAATGTAGTGTACGTCTACCATGATAATGTTATTCACAATATTTGTATGTTTCCTTGTAACAACAACGGAATGCGTGGAGAAACCAGTGGAGTTGAAGTCGAATGATCGGATTGTGGTCAAGTTGGATCCTGATCAAGTGGTGGCTGCGTTCAGATCGGTTGTATCATCGGATTATATGAGAAACCTAGCTAAAGATTTGGCAGCCAAAGTTGCAGAACATTACCTAGTGCAGATGAAGACACAGACTACAATTAATCCTCTGAGTATCATCAGGTTTGAATTTATCTCTTTAACAGCATTTAAAGCTGGTATCTAATGTTTCAAATTGTTTTTAGTCAAAGTCAAAGCCAATTTTTTAAATTAAAACTTGGCCTTCAAAAAAGGCTCTTTTTCACGTCGAAAACTAATTATTTATCATAATATATTATGTATCAAAGCTACAAACTACTAGCATTTTAGAACGACCACTGCTGAGAAGAAATGCCGAAAGAAACTCATGAAACAGTCTTGGTCGCCTAACATGCCAGAGGGGCTATTTATTAACTCTATACATACACTAGATTGTGTACAGTCAAAAATAAAATAAAATAAAATAAAATATAAGAAACAAATATAAATATAATAAAACATATTATGTTTAAATTAACAAGACAGAAGTTTTAAATTAACAAGAAGAAAAACGCGGTATGATTTATAATAGTCAAAGTGGCCTTTTTTAATTTTCATTTCATTTCATTTATTCACTTTAAAATATTTACAATTTAGCATTATACAATTTAGCATTAAACCAGTATTGGTTTTTTCGAACATTGGAATCGCCAGTTATTTTTTATGTTTTTTTGTGTTTTGACCCCCAGAAGAAGACTTTATGATAGGTTTCTTTTTTACAGAGAGCAAATCGGACAGGTGAGGGAGCAGCAGATAGCGAATGTTCCAGCATCTGCAGCCAATGCTGCGAAAGCTATCAAGGAGGAAGTGATTCAGGCAATAGAAAGGTTTTAAAGACTTTTTCCAATATTAAAAAGGAAGGATGAAAGAAAATCTATCTATAATATCGCTATTCTTCTTTATTTTCGAGTTATACCTAGTACTGTACCTGTGTAATATCAATCGTATTCAATAGTAAACAACTGGTGTGTAGGTTTTCTCATAATGTTTTCCTTCAATACGAATAATTAAATCCAAAATCATCACAAATAATTTAGTACTACACCCATTTCCATTATAATGCAAAATTTCATGTTAATTAAGAGTCAGTCAGCGTCTTCTTTTACATAAAAAATACTATAACTTAAAAAAAGGAATAGTAGTGCAAGGTTCTTGTACGTGTACGATGAACTAAATGCATTTTTTGATACTTCATGCGCAATTAGTTAACCGGTAACCGGTTAGGTAAGTTAAGTTTCAAAGTGGACCAAGGGACTTAAACTCTTGTGAAATTTCCAGTGCACCACCAAAAGAACAAAATCAACCTGAAGATACTCCAACTGACACAGGTATAATAGACGTGAAGCAAGCCTTGACTTTGCTGACGGAACCGTCACCTGATGGTGACAACTTGGACTTTATGGTTTCTCCAAATCTTAGTGAAGATGAAGAAACCAGAGTGAAGAATAAAGGCACTCAGGTGATTCAGGTGATGAAAGTCAACGGGAAGTATTTTAGACGATTGCTTGGTGTTGTGTAATACTTTGTTTACATGTTCGGTAAATTTCGACAATAACGTACATTGTTTACTTTTAATGCGAGCTATGTTTAGACAAGACTAAGAAACTAAGCATTAAATTGCTTAGTCCGACGATTTGCTGAATGTTTACTATAACGTAATGTATTTGATAATTAAAAAAAACAAGAAAATCACGACTCCTTACTTCAGAAGTGAAAATTCTTCTAGTAGTCTTCCTAAAGTTTCCTTTTTGATCACAAATCACGAATATACGAGAAAGATGCAATTATATAATAGAAAGATAATTACCTTTATGTTCTATCATATGACTATGAATTAACAAATCTGTGGTTTTGTTATATACTTAAATCTGTTATTATAATTATAATAGAAATATAATATAGTATGATGAGAGATTTATATACTTTAGATATCATAAATAAGTTTGCCTTATGAATAAAAATTGTTATAAAAGTAAACAAAAACTATTGTTTTTTTATCAGTAATCGTAATGTTTTGGAAATGATGTGTGCTTTTGATAAAATATGCATTGTATTTATGGCGAAATTAGAGAAACCAACTACAAACCTGAAGCAAAAACCAATTGGAGCTCAAAACGTCAGTATTCCGGGAATTTAGCCCAGGATAGGAGTGGAATGCCCTAATTTTCATTCAGGCGGTGCGCGGACGTGAGGCGAATCGTCCAAGCAATTGGCTTCATTGTGTTACTGCTAACTGGGCTGGCCTAGGATTTGTTAGGGCTCTCCTAGCAAACAAGACAAAAATTGGAGTGTGGCATGTGAAAGAAGTCAAAATTTCACAATTTTTGCGAGGTTGGCAGCTTGTTGAGCGATTTTCTGACAGCTAAATTAAGAAAAAAAAATCAGTATAAAAACGTCTCACCAGGTGGCGTTTTATAAAAGCCGGGTCGTAATGATGGCTGTACCTATATTGTACGCTTTTTCTTGTCTACCAGAGGCAGAAAATCACCTAACAGTTTGACAGTTGCACAAGTCACAATATTGATACTTTTTAGATATTTTTTTTTAAAGTTTTATTTAAAAAAAAATGCCAATCCTGTTCATTTTTGCTTTTTCTATGGACTCGACTTTTACTAAGCGCCTTCTATGAAATCAGGAACAATTTTTTTTCAAATTTGGGTCTCGGAAAATCCCTCATTAGTTTTTAATGATATTGACATTGTAAGGGAACATTTAAAGGGGAAAAAAAATACTTGGCAGCGGTGGGATTCGAACCCACGCCTCCGAAGAGACTGGTGCCTTAAACCAGCGCCTTAGACCGCTCGGCCACGCTACCACATGGGCTAAGTGCCGAAATAGCGCGTCTACTTCCCTGTACTTATTCGTAATCACGGTCGTAATCTATTTTTCAACATTTCGCAATATACCTACTGCTGGCGATGATAAAAATTGTCACGTCTTCGTTTATTGTGTCTTGATTATATGTGTAACACGAGAATATGTTTCGTATTCATTATTATATTTGCTTTTAGCAAAAAAACTATCTGATCTCACTCCCCCCTTCTCCTTCGCCCCTGAAACCCCGCTGATAAGATGTGTTAATTTTTTTTTAAATAAACCATTTGTTTATTATATCAGTGAAGTTATATAATACTACTACACTGTTTACTGTATGGTTAGAGACTATGAATTTCCACATGCTATCCCTACAGATCTCTCTCGCTTCTTCTACACTCATACTCTCTTCATACAAGTTATGGGTGCTTAATATCACAATGAAGTTAATATCCATAGGTAGGTACATTAAATAAATTTTTTACAAGCCGATACGAATCCTGAAAACATTTCATTCCTCTTTTTACGCAGTCGCGTAAGAAGAAAAGCTCACAAATAAGCTTTTAAGCACAAACAGCACAAGTGTCGTCCCTCTAGCCGCTACAAGCCCTATTAAGAAACAGCTGTCCCAACAAAGGGATTAAATTAAAGGAATAAAAGGAAAAAACTGCCAAGGGTGAGCCGTCTACGGTACAGTAGGTTCTTTTAGTTTTATTGTGGATTGAAAATTTAAGATGATTAATTTAATAGATAAACAAAAGTTTGAGACAGCTATTTTGCGACTATTTTTGGTTTGAAAATTATAGCTAGCTGGCGCCCGCGGCTTTGCTCGCGTTAATCCTTTCTTAGCGGATGCCTACGTCATAACATCTACCTGCATGCCAAATTTCAGCCCGATCCGTCCAGTGGTTTGGGCTGTGTGTTGATAGATCACTATGTCAGTCAGTCAGCCAGTCAGTCAGTCAGTCACCTTTGAGTTACCTATATATATATAATAGATTTAAAAAGGGTTTTAGTAACCTTATTTAAACTTTTTTTTGTAATATTTCTTTATACTTTCAACTAATTGGTACATTTCCCATTATTACATTGGCTTTTCTTATTGGTTATTGGTTCATTTTTACTTATTGCTGGAAATTGTAAAAATTACTGAAAAATGTGTTAACAGTTTCATATTCATTGATTTTCTTATCATTTCATTTTATTTTTATAGAATTAGAAAAACATGAATGAAATAGAAAACCATGAATTTACTACTTAGGTACATTAAAATTCCGTTTTCCAGCTCAAAGTATTTATCCCTAAAAGGACGAGGAAAAAAAGCGTAAATTAAACACAGTGGGAACAAAGAGCTAAGGGCGGCCGCGCGCCGGCGACTGTTTGCAAAAAGTAGTTCTCATTTAATCTCTCTAAAGTCCGCAGTTGACTTTTTAGCTCTAGATGTGAAATGAATAAGGAATTAGTTTTCAGTTGTTTTATTTTAAGCTTCTCTCTATCAAAGGCTTGTTCGCAATCTCATAAAAGATTTAAACAAAATAAACTTTAGAAAAAGTTATTTCAGAACATTTTTATAGTCGTTGGATTCGAGAAAGAGGCTAAAAACTTTGCTAGAAGAAGTTTTTAATGTTTACGGATAAGCAGATTTAATAAAATAACATCTAAGGTATTCTTTATTCTTGTATTAAAAACAACTGTAAACCACCAATAGGAACAGGCATAACTTTAATTAAATAGAAAGTCCGATCTCAACTCTGACAAGGTTCCCATAACCCCAGCAGCATTGCCTCGCTGGATGGCCAGAGACATCCTTAGGGATCTTTTTTGGAGTATTCTTGGTATTATTGGCATATTTGAGTATTGAAGTATTATTGGCAAATGGTTTTTCATATAAGTTTTGACGTTGATATTTTTCTATTATTTTTGATAAAACAACAATAAAAAATAATATGTCACACGTGTTACAACTCCTTATCTTCTTGTTTGTAGAGTTGAGTTTAAGTTTATATTTTCATTGTTTTTTTAAAACATAGGTGGCAAACGACCAAGCGAGTCACCTGATGGTAAGCGATCACCGCTGCCTATGGACAACTGCAACACCGGGGTATTGCAGTTTGTGGGCTGGCCTTTCAAGAAGATGTAGACGGGTTTTTAAAGATTGCCTTTGCTCGGCCTAAAATATTTTGTCAATGTACAGTGCGACAAGGCTCTAAATGAATGTGTCAGAGGCGCTGCAGTGACTTTAGTGTTGCCATTGAAATAAAATCTCCTTTAATAGCAGTGTAAAAGAATTAATAAAACAATGTTTTTTTTCGCGTTACTTATAATAATTATTAAAGATACAATCATGACTGAATAATAAGAATGAAAATCTATGATATAATAGTACATTGTGATATAAGTGCGGTAAGTTGAAAATTACAGCCGAGGCGATATTGCTAGCCCGAGCCGTAGGCGAGGGCTACAAGAAAGGCAGAGGCTGTAATTTTAAAAGCGCACGTATGTCATACGACGTTTTATAACATATTTGCGAGGAAATATTTAAATAAAACTCGGAAAACGACAATACCAAAGAAAAAGCGCGCGGTATAATTTTACTTGTTCACAAATTAGCGATGCGCGCGCATCAGCGCTTTTTTTAAGGCAAATGCACAAAAAACAGCCAGTATTACTAATAAAGTAAATAAATATTTTTGTGTTTTGTTTGGTTGTAATTTATTGTCAAAATTAATTTAAAGAATTAAATTTTTATTTATTTCATCTCCTAAAGTTAATTTTATTCATAAAATGTTGACCACTTTTCTGACATAAAAACTCTATGCTAAGATTTAAAAAAGTATCGTTCGTTTTTAGACGGAGCGTGCGTTTTACTTTACAATAACGCACAAGTGCGTAATGAGATACAATACAATATTGAAATTGGTGAAATAAATGACACTTTACGAGCAAATATGTTATAAACCAAGTTCTAGATTAGGAATATGGTTAAAAAGTCATGAAATTGACATGGTTCATGTCATCATGGTAATCACCACTTTTGGAGACACCACACATGGGAGCACACTTGTCAAAGTTGTGAAAAATGACGTTCATCAAAATGGCGGTGTTAGTTCCTTTTTCGCCACGTTCATTATAAGCCTTGCACTGTAAGTGTGACAAACCATGCACTGTGACGAAGGCTCCAGAGATGGGTAATGGATGGCCTAAAGTGGAAATTTTCAAACCGCCCAGTTACAGATAAACATTAGATTTCATTCTTAACTTTCGGGTGGGTTAACACTGGTGTGACATTTCTCCAAGTTGTCTCAAGGAATATGAGTATGACATGACGTCCCGACTATTTAGTAGTGAACTGAACAGTCAACTAGTTTGCACTGTGTACATTTCCTCACGATATTTTCCTTCAGTGAGTGGCGGTTTGTGAAAATGACCGTACATTTGATTGATTTAAATACTTGAGCTAAGTAAAGCAGCGGCAGAGATTAGGACCAGACGACTTTATCAGAGATTTCGGACGCAAATCGAGCGCATAGCCATTTGAGCCACCCTAGGCTAAAATCTGCCGTTTTAAAAAGCCCAGTTTTCATCGACCTGTTGCCCATCCCTCGCCATATCTCGCTGCGCTTAATTTAGGCCGTATGGACCCTGCTGTAGAGCAGGACAATAAGGCACTTTGTATTTAAGCTATTACTGTCACGTCAAGACTTATTTTTTTTTGCTTATTAATTTTGCACGCCCAAGACGTCAGGGTGCTTTTTATTATCGATATAAAAATATTTTTTGATTCGAATGTTTTCGTCCTTGAAGAACAGAACGTGAAAAAATAATGCGAGATTATTTTAGAAATTAGATAATAGATCAACATGAGTTTTTAGGTACTTGTTAAAAAAACCGGTTAAAAGTAATTCATAAAGTTTCGATTCTTATATCGAGACATCTGAAACAATCTCAAATGAATGACAATGAATTACAATTGGTATCGAAGGCTAAGATCCTCTTTGGGTCGTCGAGCTATCGAAGTAAGTAAGTAAATTACACTATCTGAAATGAGCGGCCTGATAAACGATCAAGTACGGCTCTAAACAATAACGATAAAACTTTATTCCCTGACGAGAGAAACCGAAGGCGTAACCTAACGCGTGTATAAAATGAACCCAATAATGTTGTTAACGTCTACAGTCTTCTAGAGGCTCCGAAATAAGCGACTATAGCTATAAGTGAAGAAGCGGTGGTGGTCCAGTGGTTGAAACGCTTGCCTGTAACGATGCCTTTTATTTAAAGGTCCCTGTTTGAATCTTATTCGTGACTTGTGTGTATATCAGTCTGACTCACATAATGGTAGTATCCATCACTTGCTTCTGGTGAAGGACAACATCGTATGGCAACCTAATTATACTCTAGTTGATGTTAATCAACTTGCGTAAAATGGAGAAGGTAAATGTCAAAACTCCAGAATTAAAATCTACGAGTAGCATGCACTTTGTACGTCATCGACTGGCCCTGATCCTGAGAATCCTGAATCCATTTCTCAGATACAGTATCTCGTCTACAGGGACGGAGATCACTTACGGGGAAACAGAGCCAAGATTTGTGAATCTCGATGGTCAAATGGAGATTCAGATTCAGTGACAGGTTGCCCTTCGCCTACGACGAAGATCCTCAGTTCAAAACCTATTCTCTTGATTTTATTACAATCTGCGCGGGAAGAGAAGCTAATGACAAATCCTACGCCTTTTATTTACTCCCAGACTCAGTATGAAAGCAATACGCGGTTTTCATAGCCCGCCTGCAGTTACAGAGCCCATTCACAATTGCTCCAAGAGCTGTCAGATTTCCGCATAACGACTTCATTGGACTGGTCGTCCTCATTCAGGTCCTGTTGCCGATGTGTAAATAATACGCCCACTGGGAGGTGGCACATGAGTGAATACAGGTGATGTCTGTTTTGTAGTCTTAGAAATAAAATCATGTCCAGCTTCCCTTCGTCTTATACAGTAGAGGATGCCTACGATAGGGCTTGACTTTGCCACAAACTGGTTGGTAACAATCTAGTTACAGCCGATATCGATATCGAGAAAAGGAAGTCTTAGAGATATTTTTTTTTTCAGCAGATACACATTTGGAAGAGTTAATTTGGAAGGAGATGAAGGAGACTTTTGCCCAGTAATGCACAGTGGGACGAAAGAGATTAATAAACAAATATTATATTGTTTTTCATAACTTGACTATCATGAAAGTATACAAAAATTTCTTACAACGTGACTGTGTCAAAGGAATTTGATAAACACTTATTGTCATTGATCAAAATTATCTTAATTTTACAACCCAGAGTTCCGCTCCCGTGGAATTTTTCAGAACTGTCTTCGGTCACCAACAAATTTTGAACAGAAAATAAAACGATTTTGTCCAATTTGTTTATTAATTTCATTCTTCAAGCACTCTACCAATACTCACTCATGCATCATTACCAGATGATACGGGGCGGAGCAGTATTATCATATTAATGCGTGATAGGCGTTAAAAATGGTTATGATATACATTATTTATGCATTGGAATATCAAAGAGGCTTTTGATTCCCACTCACTCGGAAATATGAGTCACACGGTTCAACAATTACGATTTATTGTATCTAACTCACATAAAATTATTTTGATAGTGGAACTTTGCAAGACTTTAATTCCTTTTATGAAAGAAAAATCGAGTTATTCCGGTCTGATCCACAAAATCTGATACCCAAGGGGATCCCTTTTTTTTATTATTTTCTATTCCGTTCTGATCACCCGTCAAGGGGATTAGAATAAATAATTAAATATTGTATTCCGGTCGGATCCCCAAGCATATTTTTTGTACAGTCAGTAACAAAATTTTTTACTCTCTTTCATCACTATCTAATTGTCGATTACCTAAAGGTTATGATCTTCATTAGAATTTTTTATACCTGGAAAACAGTGGGGATTGATATACAATAGAGTTAGTTATCATATCGACCAAGTCCACAGGACAGGTTAATTGTCTAAAGAAGGTTTTTGGTTAAGTATTTGATTTCTCAATGGTTTATTATTTACAATTTTATTTTATATCTAAAGGTGCAAATTTATGATTATCTGTGATTGATTATCCTAACTAATATTATTTGTTTTATTGTTGGTTTGTTACTTCTTTACGCTGTATCAACTGAACCAATCTTCCTGAGAAAAAGCACTGTTCGGGAAATTCACGCGGGCGAAGCCGCGTGCAAACGCTAGTAATTAATAAAAACTGATTATTTTTACATTGACAACTGTTTTTTTCTTGACTATACTAAACAGGTAGTGGATCCGACCGGAGTTATCAATTTTAGAGTAGATCAGACCGGACAAAAGTAATAAAAATATTAAAGAGTGGATCCCACGGTGGATCCGTTTGTAGATCAGACCGGAATAACTCAAAAAATCGTTACTATCGAAAGTATATCGATAAAGAAACAGCTACATGTAACTATTAAGTTAAGATAAGGTAGATACACTATTGATGGTAAAACAATGGTGAGTTCTGCAAAACTAAAACACTTATTAAAAGCAATAAATAACTTAGTAAGGTATACTATCGTTTCGGTGAAAAAAGTAGCTCTTTTTACACGATTAACAAAAAAGGAGTGTTATGTTTTCAGGGTTCATGTATGTAAGTATGTATGTATGTAAGTTTCTTTATTCCACCATAAGTCCTGAACGGCTGAACAGATTTTGATGCGAGAAGTATTGTTAGATTCCTTGCATTCCTCCGAGTGACATAGGCTATGTAAGTTGTCAGTCGTGTTTTTTATTTTTAAATAATTCATCTGGAGTATCCACTTTCACAAAATAAAGATGTTGATGTTATTCCCACCTGCTGACTCTATTAAACTCCTAGTCGAGGTAGTAATTTAAAGTTGCGAACTAAAAGAACGATAGATCGCAGCGATCGCATCGGTTGTCAAACAACGTCCAGACTCCAAACTAGCACTATTTGCATACTTGTAGTTCATATTGGTCGAGTTTATTGTGTTGATTAGAAAACTGCTCATGTTAACATTGGAACTATTATATTTGTAGCATTCTAGAATTCCGACAATCTATCGGATTGTCAACTTTGTTTTTGAAGTTATTTGAAATGCAGTGGTTTCAGTGGCTCTGTTAACGAAGTTTACATACCTACAGACTATCGTTTGTCGATAAAGGAGTGAAAGGGTGGCCCTGGCCGACCTCAAACCTAGGCACAAGCTCAATAATAAAACAAAAATAGTTAAATTGCAAGTTAAATTGGGATAGAAGAAGATTGTCGTCTGTTCAACCTGTACCTCAGCTGTGTTTTATACATTATTTCCATTAGCTGTACAAAAATAAGGACTCTTGATAAAATACATGAATCTATCAAACTCCACTCCGTTCACTCAACCATTGTGAGATGTATCTGAAAGCTGCAGTTGGTAGGGGATGGTAATGAATGGAAATTAGCGGTACTATCCGACTCTAATTGCCGGAAGGGAGTTCCGTTTGCTTTTCCTCTGATTTGAATATATGAAGAGTTCAAAGTTCATATTCGAGCTCGTGGAATGAATTTACAATGGTTATTTTTTGTCATATATGTATACCTAATAACTACAATACATATGCTATGTATATATCATATATCGCATGAAAGGCAAAACTTCCTAACCGACACAATTTGGTAAAATGAGTTATATACGTCATTTTACTCGCAAAAAAATTCCGCGTCGATTGGTCTGGGTCTCGTAGCGCTGCGTTGAGTTTTGTTGTCGCTTAGGAAGTACGTGAATCCTTAGTATTACTACTTTTTCAGCTGACTAAGCAACAAAAAATTACTCATTTTATTTCAATAGGTTGGTTAGACAGTTCGAACTTTAAAAAAAAATGAATAGTGATTTTTTCCTGTCATAAAATTATTTTAACCGTTAGCTTGGATAAATTTACTGGAAATACAATCACATGTACCAAGCACTAAGGTATTTTTTCCTGTATTAGGTTTTGCTATTATAGTCGCTTATCAATTTTTATACGAACAGAAATATGATACAAACTTGTCCTTATACATTTGTTCCTAAAATTGTATTTAACATCATTTGTACTTAGATATTATTGGTTGTAACGAAATAGTTATAAAAAGGTACTTGGATAATTTAGCACCAAAAATATATACCGACTTGATGTCGCTTAGATAATTTTACCTGACAAATTAGATTGAAACTGACTGTCGCTTAGATATTTTTGCTTGCCTGAATGTTGTGAGAAATGTGTCGCTTAGATAATTTTATTTGAATTTCAAGACAAATGAAAATGGTGCTTACGAAGTGATATCGTGTATCGAATGTCACTTAGGCATATCGCACTGCGTACTGCGTTCGTGTCCGAAAGGAGCCAGCCAAACGCGGCACGTCGGTTAGTGTGGTCGCTGAAGGCCGTATTTTGTGGCCGTGGTGGATTTTGGCGCTTAGTATACGAAAATTGTAAGTAAAACTAAAAATCATTTCAAAACTTTGAAGCATAAAAAGTGTGCATTTACATTGTAAGGGCGCAGATTTTGAAAAATTTGATACATTCATTTAGAGTTTTGTACAAACTTTACCAAAATCTAAGTAGATATAATAATTATAATTTGTTTTTTTAGGTTACAACATGAACGTTGAGGTAACAAAGTAATAGATATTGCTCTGGCTTAACTTTAACTTTGATAATGAACCTGTCCCTGTCGTAAGTATAATTATTATGTTTATAGTAACATACTAGTAGCTCCACCAGACATCCGACGTATTGTTGCGACTGCGGTGGAGAAATACAAACAGCTGGAGGACAGGAGGCATGCATGGTCACTTTCTACCTACACTCCTAAAGAGCCGCAGTAGATACTGTTAGCAGCCTAACTTGTCGGCTAAAGAAGCCCCCAGAGCTAGGATGGACCACTGGAAATATAGATTCCCTCCGCAGTCAGCTAATGTTCCACTAACCAAGAAACTACCACCACCGGGTGGAAATCTCCCCTGGGCAGTCTGGAGAACTTTTAAATAAACTTCGGGTTGGTGTTGGGAGATGCCGTGAAAACCGCGTTAGATGTGGTTTCTCGGCTACTATCGTGCCCGAATTGCCCCGCCTCGTGTACCAAAGAGGATCCATGCGAGGCCAACGATAGGGCGGTTTGCGTGGCCACATACTGGTCAGGGAAAATCTAAAGATAGACATATCGACTCAACAAGAAGAAGAAGTAACATACTATGTTATGTATATAGTATCTGGCAATATGGGTACAACATGGGTACTCATAGGTACCTAAACACACAATTAGATAAAATATATTTACAACTTCTTAAAACTGATTTTGATGAAACTTACAATTGTACAACTTAAATGTATAGGTACTTAATTTTATTAAAGAAGGTTTTTTTTTTATTTGTACTCGGTGAAAAGAAAACTATTTTTTGTTTATGTTGTTTCCAATGCATGCAAATTGTTTAAAATAATTAAATACAATAAATACTGATTTAATACGAAAATCGTTTTATCCATAATTCACACTCCTTCAAAATGTCGGTTAGTTTTGCAAATATTGCTTTATAATTTGTGTTTAGATTATTTTTCTTGAAGGACTTCAATTAAACTATACTGATATTGAAGATTTTTCCTATTTTTCAAAAATATTTTTTTATTACTAATCCATTTTTACCTATTTGCATATACATTAGCTAAAGTGTTAAGATGAATATATTTGAACAGATTTAAATTGGCTCTGGCGAGTAGGTAATTTTACCTGTAATTTTTTTAGGTAATTTTTTACTAAGCGACTCTAAATTATAAACTTAAAGTGTTAAGTGAATAAAATGTTTCTTAGGCAAAAGCCTATAATATTACAATGCCTAGACTGTAACAACTTTTTATTTATGATGAAAACTAAAGATTTTATAAGCTTTATTCATTAAAAAAAACTTTGATCAGCTCTCCTGAACATTTTTATAAATGTCGGTTAGGAAGTTTTGCCTTTCATGCGTCGATATGTATACCTAATAACTACAAGGTATATAAGTTTGCACTGTGGTGGTCTAAGCCTGGTAGGGTAAGTAACCATTACAGGCTCAGAATGATAGAGTTGTCACTAAATAAAATAAATAAAGATAACTCGAGATAAGAGCAAAATTATTGCATGCAATGTGTGAAAAAATCCTACAGACTAGAATAATGGCAGCATCTGTGGTGAAATGATATGAATCTGTATATGAATCTATAGCATTTTTTGGAATGGAAATATACATTACTCAAGAAAGTTGGTTCTTCCATTGTACAAGACGAGAAGCAGTAGGGACATGACAGGGTATGGGATAGAACAGCTTCGCAATAACATAATTAGTAGCCGAGAAATACCATTCAGAGAAATAAAAAGTTTCAGATACATATATTATTTAACGTGGATCAACATTAATTCAAGATACAATTTTAAAACGAAACTGACCTACATTGCGTAGTGAGGTTGGTTTACTTCGTCCATTCAATCAACCGCCCCAGCGCTCGCTGATTGGTAAATAAGGTGCGCTCACATAGTACACTGTTCAATGTTCAGTGATCGAACGACGTGATGCGGCTTAACAACGTGTCAGCTACACTCGACTGTATTTTGTTTATTTTTTACAGCCAACTTATGAAGGATTTTAATTTTCGGAGATTTAAAATAATTGTGGAATGATAAAATAAACTTTGAAGTATTGGATCAGAACTGTTAGCCATGAAGTTGGTGTGTGTGCGCGGCTCATATTACTTAATGGACTCTATACCATGAGCTTTGGACTTCACTAGTCATCCGACCACTGTAGCACACTGTAGCGTGTGATACGTTCTTGTGTACTTCCTACAATGTTTGAGTATCTACAGTTTGAGAACATTATTTGTCCATTTTCATTATTGCTTTCAGTGGGTGCGGTGTTCATTTGTATATAAAAATCAAGAGCATAAAATCACACTTTTATTGTCACTAGCCACTCACGATATGTTTAGAATAAAAATTATTCCATAAGCTAATTATATCGAGTTTGCGTCGTTTTATTACCAGATTTGATACCAGACAAATATACACATAAAAAAGCTAAAAAAATTAATAAACAAATGAAAAACAAAGTGAAAATAAAACAATTTGCATTCTCCTTTACGAAGTTAGTGAAAATCTCTAAAGTCAAAAATAACATCGTCTATCTCAACCTAAAAGCTGTGAAAGCTCTATCGCCCACACAAAGCGCTTATGTTCACACGGCTTATGTCAAGTGGTCACTGTTGTTCCTTTTAGTAGAAATCTAGAGCTATAGCAAAGTATATTGGAATGAGAATAGTTTTAAATAAGTAATAGTTAGAATCAAAAACTATTAGTCTGCGACTTCGTCCATATTATTGCTATCCTGAGCGAATCAGGTCGATTAGACTCACTGATTATTCTGATACATTTAACTTGATTTTAGAGCCCTCGATAGGTTAAATTTTCCGTTTTTCGTATATAAGATTAATGGTTACGTGTATATATTATACATATTGAAAGCATTTAGAAAAGATCTCAGAAAGTCATACCTGAATGACCCAAACCCAAAAGGCCACACATATAAAGATCCAGAGGCAGAACTTAGATCAAAGGAAAAAGCAGGAACAGAGTTCTTTGGCGCAGGTGTATGAAGAGACCCGATCTCAAGTGAAAGGGATGGAAAAGAAGAAGAAGATAAGTATACTGATGACTATACTCCAAAACTCCATCCGAAAAACATTTCCTTATTTATACCTCATCTTTATAAGCAGTCAAATGGGCAATAAAAAATCCGTTGTCTCCCATTTTCATGGAGCCATTAAACCCAGTTTTATGTGGAAAATGATAAGTCTTCAAAAACTCCATAAAAGTGGAATATCGTAAAAAGCTGTGTTTACGTTTTTATGATCGCTTGATCAGTGTATTCCGAGTCAGTTTCTGTCGACGAAGTGAAATACGAGTAAGGTGATGCCTATTGTTGTTTCTTAAACTGCGTATTATGAGCTGACCGCTTAAAATGCAGATCCATTGCTGTTCCCAAACGATTTTTATTTTTTCTTTTGAAAATTTCGAAATTCTTTCTGGATTGCCTTACTCATGAATATAGCTAGATATCAATCAACATAATTTCTCAAAACAATTTAAAAAATAACAAACAATATAATCTTTTCAGCTTTATTATATTAGTATAGACAATAGATCCTTCAGTTCAATCAGCAAGTCAGAATAGTTAAAAGTAAATAAAAAAAAATAATAATTGTAAAATACTTATAATATGTAAGTGCTATTTTTGTACAGATATAGACGAAATTACAGGACGATATTCTAGATAAATAAATAAATAAATCGTTTACTTTTCTCTCCAGATTAGGCTAATTAACAATGTAAGTTATTAGCGAAGTACAAGGCAAAAGACCTAAGCTAAGTGGAGAGAACTGGTGCCTGAGATAGGTAGATAAGACCTCCTGTAATACAGGTCACCATGCAGGCTCCCTCCTAGATGTATTCCAAAGGGAGCAAAGCTGGACAAGTAAAGTATTGTTACGAATTGAATGAAATGTCCTAAGTAAACGAATGACTATCTCTTAACCGCCGAGTTACTAATCGGAACGTAATTTTTGCGTGTGTAATTGAAAAGAGTAACTTCTTAGATTTACTATCTTATTATAGTTAACTAGCTTTCGACCGCGGCTTTGCCCGCGTGAATTTCCCACGGGAACAGTGCTTTTTCCTGGGATGAAAGGTACTCTATGTCCTTCTCCGTACTTCCAGCTATGTGTATGCAAAATTTGAGAAAGATTGGTTCAGTAGATGAAGCATGAAGAGGTAACAAACAAACAAACAAACTCACTTTCGCATTTATAATATAAGTTAGATTGGAAAGTAACTACTTAGAACTTTTTGCTCATTGTCAGTGAAGTATTATGACAAATTCTGGACAGTAACGAACTGTTACCTTAATGCGTCCCGTGCCTTAACCGCATATTATCTACCATTCAGAATACCTCTGTTGAGTGTAGGGACTACAGTTATGAAATTAAAAGAAAAATTGTTTTGGCTACTCTCGTACACTTTGATTGTTTATTTGGACCAAATTCTCATTCTGTATGACAAAATGTAAGTCTAATTGGTGCAGCCAATTATGAGCGTCAGGTGTCAGCTGATGAAATTCTGAAAATCGTCCAGAGAAGCATCTTATGAACAGATGTAAAATAAAATTCCCACAGCAGCAAAGCCCCATGGTACAACTACATATATAATTAAAATTAATAAGTAGCTGTATATATTATAGAAGATGATTTATTGTTAACATAACACATATCTAACTATGACCTTAACGCGCGGAGAGCTTCAAAATCTATGGTTGTAATCCAACCCACGCACCTATACAAATACAATTAACTAAATTATCATCAAGCTATAATAATTTAGCTGAGCAAATGGAGATCGAACTAGTTATCATTAGGTCAGGCAATTAATTAATTAGTTAGTCAGAATAATTACGATGTAGATTGTATTCGGGCTTCATGTCAGGCGTTAGGTATACAATCAATGCAATAACGATAACTCAGTTGCAAATGTACTATACTTTCCCCGGTTTTTTTTTATTAATTTATTTATTACACAAAACAGTACAATAGGTTTACATATTCTGCCAAACTGTAAAACAGTTTGTCGGCAGCTTTCGTGGAACAAACTATATACCTATATAGATAAGTACACAAACTATGTTTAAGTCAAGTACTCTCATATAGAAATTAATTGCATTGAATGTTAAAAATAATTATTCCAAAAAATATCTCTAAAAAGTTGGCTAAGGATGAGAAGGAGTTATTTAAATCTTCTTCTCTTCTTCTCTCAGCCGAAAGACGTCCACTGCTGGACAAAGGCCTCCCCAAAGGATTTCCACAACGACCGGTCTTGCGCTGCCCGCATCCATGCGCGTCCCGCGACCTTCACCAGGTCGTCGGTCCACCGAGTGGGAGGCCTGCCAACACTATGTTTTCCGGTTCGTGGTGGTGGTTATTTAAATACTGCAATATAATGAGTGTCTATGATAAAATTCAATACCAAATTTTAACTGAATCATGTCAAAAATTTTGTTTAGTAGAAAGAATACGACCTGCCCACTTAAGAAAACTTTGTTATTTAAATAAATACAATCTTCCAGAATATAATAATCTGTATGGGACAAGATTACCTAATTACATGATACCAAATTATCTTAATGAACTTCCATCTGATCTACAGGAGTTGTATAAACTTTAAAAAATTTAAACTTAAATTAAAAAAATACTTTGTTCCCAAGTGTAATAGCGACTCACCGAACACAGATAAACCCTGCGAGGTTTCCGCAGTTCGGTGAATGTTTGTATGAGTGTTTTTTTGTGTTATGTTGAATAAATGATTTAAAAAAAAAACAACTTGGAATTTTTTCACCATATCTAATTTCTATATGAGAGTACTTGAGTACTTATTGCATTTGAGATGCACAAAAATCCAAAAATATATATTCACTAAATTATAACGAACAACAGTTACTACATATATGTGTAAGGTATAACAGGTAGGTATGTGTCTTCTCTTCTCTCAGCCTAAAGACGTCCACCGCTGGACAAAGGCCTCCCCCAAGGATTTTATCCATGGGGGTTTTGCCGTAATCGCCACGCTTGGCAGGCGGGTTGGCGATCGCAGTGTGATGTCATAGTACGCGGAAAGATGCTGCTGCCCATCCTCCGGTGTTTTAAATCCCTTAGTCGCCTCTTACGACACCCACGGGAAGAGATGGGTTGGTGCTATTCTAGGGCCACACCACAGGCCACAAAACATCTAAACGAAAAAAAAGTGAGCATATTGTGTATTTTTTATAACTTATAATCCCATTGAAGGTCATTAATGGTTGAATTAAAAAAAAAATGTATGATCTCAGGTCATGCGGATAAGCCTTGAAAGCGTAACTGATGGACGGACGAACTTTCGCATGTATAATATTACGAGTAGTATGGAAGTTAGTCTAGATTTTTGTTACTTCATGCCCCAATCTGAGGTAACAAGGCACTTTAAATGCTGCAATAACATTGTAAAGTAACCTTAATCAAAATAAGTTAATTATCAGTATTCTACTCCAAACTATCTAATCTATATCATACTAAAACATATTTCCATATCATCCCATCATGCTCACTGAAAACACCTCTTTGGAACACACACACATAATAACAAACAAGCTTCCATACAATATTATATACTTCAGACTTTGTACATTACATAGGAATCGTATATCTTGTCATAAACAGACAACAATGACCCCAAAATCAATAGCCATTGAGGCGTTTGCACAGATTCAGTCATTTGTCATTAGCCCCACGCACAATGCCTCTATAAGGGTGGTATTGAAGCCGTTGGAATGCCAATATGTGCACTATTGTCAAACACCCCTAGATAGTACAATAGGTACGCAGTGATTCGGTGATTGGTGGGGGACGATGAAACTATTCAGGAATTCCTTGGAAGAAATCGGCACCCCTGAAATGCATTGAATCTTGAAGAAAAACCCAGTCAAATTTACGATATATTTTTGATAACTACCTATTAGATATTATTTTATCAAACAAAAACATATTTGCAACACTTTGACCTCGGCTTTGCAATCGTGAATTTCATTTTTACCCATTTTACCCCCTTGGGTAGAATTACAAAAATCCTTTCTTAATGATTACTTACTCTACATAATATCGCGAAACATAACATTGTAAGACATCGTGAGGAAACCTGCACATTAGCTGACAGTTTAGTTTACTAGTGTGTATTACGGCTATTGTCGCTATCTAGTGGCAATCTAGTAGCAATCTTGCTGTAGTCGTAAAAGTCATGTCAGATGCCTTCAGGCGACTTGAATAAAATCTGACACCAGTGTTAGTAATCACACATTCGATAAGAAGAAGGCTCTGCATAAAGAACTTCTCAAGAATTTAAAGTTTCTACGTAGGTACAGCGGTTTCGTCTCTGTGATCCTACCAATCAGTCAATTATTATCCAATTTAAGGATATCTCCTCTAACACTCACTTTAAGTTATTATACTTACTTTTCCGTAGGGCTCTAGGATATTATATATTCTGTGGCTCTGCTAAGCCAGCAGAAATGAATAATAAATATGAATGAAATGGAAAATAATCCCCCTTCATCTCTGAAATCAATATTAATTAACTAATAGACAACAAGTTAATAAATTAAGATAAACTCTCATCATTCGAAATAATTATTTAATTTAATGATGTCCAATTTTTACCAATTTTGGAAAACAAACGTGGCGATCGTGTTAAGTTGAATTGATGATGTTTTTATTCGATTATGGTATGTTATGAAATGGTTTATAAATGACCAAACGTAGAAATGATCTTTTTATTCATTCTGTAGAAGTTTTACCATAACTAATTGAACAATGAACGGAAATGATTATTTAATTGGTGTCCATTTACACTACAAAGTTAGTTATAAGCTTATCTGATTTTATTAAAGGGAATTGGTAAAACGAAGATTCATACTTTCAATTCCAAGTTTTTTTTTACTCATTTTGGTTTGAAACAATAAATGGTTAAGTATGTACATTTTTATACATAACCTGTTATGGTACATTAAAAATCAAAATTGAAATAATTTGTTCAGAAACAAGACCTTCACAGGCTTATTCTGTTTAACTTTTAAATTAAAGAATATTATATTGTAAATTCTCAAAGCTACAAACTACTAGCATTTTGGATGTAGTCACGTGCGACTTCAAGGTAGTTCAGCATTCCATCACAAACTGTATGTATAGCTAATTATTTTAGTTTTTGTGTTCAGTAAATTTTCACCTCCACTATCCAAAAACATCAAACGGTCAAAACATCGATACATTTTTGACGTGCTACTCAGCAGCCTCAGGCCACAACTGGCCTGTGGTGTGGCCCTAGAATAGCACCAACCCATCTCTTCCCGTGGGTGTCGTAAGAGGCGACTAAGGGATTTAAAACACCGGAGGAAGGGCAGCAGCATCTTTCCGCGTACTATGCCATCACACTGCGATCGCCAACCCGCCTGCCAAGCGTGGCGATTACGGCAAAACCCCCCATGGATAAAATCCTTGGGGGAGGCCTTTGTCCAGCAGTGGACGTCTTTAGGCTGAGAGAGAGAGACTCAGAAGCAAAAATGGACGAAGCACGCCAGTGAAAAATTTCCATTTCATTCCGTTTCCATCCATTACAGTAATAGACAGCTTGACCGTCGAGTCTCAAACTTTATTGGCTAATGGAACTGTTGGTTGTTGTGGTCTATTTTGTCTAAACCTGAAAAAGGGGCTTTTGGAGAATGATTTTAATAGCTATTAGCTTTGTAATGTCGTTATTTATTTGTATTGCTTTTCTATCACGTAATATTCAAAAACCTCTTTCGTTTTTTGGACAAAACAAAATATGTTGTAAACTAGCAGCTACCAGCGACTACGATCCCGCAGGAATTTCGAGTTAAAAATTACTCTATGTGCTATTCCAGGTACCCTCTATGTTATTTCTACCCGTGTACCGAATTTCATAGTTCTTGCGTGAAAGAGTTATAAATTTATATCCATTCTCAAGTAGGATATTTACAAATATTTTTCTTGTACAACCAGATACATTTTTCATCAAATCTTAATATTTTCTATCCATATAGAAAATTGGCCATTTAACTACTTTCTGCACGTGATAATAGAACCATTATACCAGGGGCGCAGAATAATGGTGGAGATAATAATATTTGCGTCATCAAAGCCATGTGTTGGTCCCATCCACTAATGGGATAGGCTGTTTTGGTAGGAACATTGTCATTTATTACAACCACATTACATCAAATATTGCGAGCAACAGTCGCTTATTGTTTCTCAAAATAATTAACACAATCTGGATGTTTAATATTATTAACAAGGTAATAGTTATTTAGAACCAACGTTTATCAGGATTTTTTATCAATATTTTGGCATGGAAATGTTGAAAGTAATTTTAATAAAACAAAATTTCAGTCATACCACTTAATTTAGATTTTACATACATACATACATATTATCACGCCTTTTTCCCGTGGGGGTAGGCAGAGACTAGCGATTTCCACCTGCTACGATCCTTACAGATCTCTCTTGCTTCCTCTACACTCATCACTCTCTTTAGATTATTAATACTCACTTATTAATCTCTTTATTTATTTATTTTTGATTCTTTTCTTAGATTTTACTGTTGTATATGGAAAATCGTCTATTTATGTCGTAGATACAATAGCATCGACTTTCAATAACATTTAAATGACAGAAAGAAGTCACATTTGCCCACTTCCCGTATAATAAAAAGTCCACAATTCCATACCTCTCCATTACAAAACAAATGCGATTTGCAAACTTACACGACGTGTACCGTCAACAGCATAAATCTACTCAAAATTTAGCCAAATTGGACCCTATTACAGCAACATACGTCCATACAGGGTAACAATATATTTAGTTGTCTGTACACATGCAACCGCGCCCACAGTACAAAGTTATCGTTATTTTATGCACCCCCCACTTTTTATTTCTCATATAAAATGTACGGAACTCCTTCCGTTTTAATAATGCGGGTGATATCGGATAGTTTCAAGTTCTGCCCACGTCTTCAGTCGGTGAAGACATAAAATCTTATTCATGAGGATATGAGCCATCAATGTTTATTTTGCTAGATGTTTCAAGAAAATCAAACTTGATTCAAGATATAGATTTTTTATGGTGAAATAGTCAGTTAAAACCAGCCAATTTAAAATTTAATACTATTGTTAGGCAATTATTTTCAAGTAAGCAAAAATTAGAACTTCATCAGTTAACTATTTTTTAAATCAAGTACTTACAAAATACCGTACACCATTTCCAACTAAAGACTGCCACTTTAAAAAGCGACGCAACCTTTGCTACCTTTTACGCCACTACATTTTAATCAGAAGTGGGATTTGATTAGTTCTTCAAAAGGCTCCATCCATTAGCGAGAGCTGTTATGCTAATGGTTTGTGTTGGACACCCAGTGCATTTACATTGCTAATTGGGTTGGTGGCTTTGATTACTGCGCTTTTTGGACAATTAGTCTCAGAAAATAGGGAGGTATAGGAATTATTTTAAGGAAAATTGGTAAATATTAAAAAATGGTATATTACGACTAAGGCCTATACCAAACCTACTTTCCTTTGATCTTGGCTTCGAATTCTACGAAGCTTTATTCTTTTTCGATTTTTAGTATATTGTTGTGTATTAATATCTTTTGTATTTTTTTTTATTTAGGCAATAAGTCTCAGTGCTGGACAAAAGCCTCTCCCTTATCTCTTCATCAACTACCTCTATCGCTCGCTAGCTGTTGCCACCGCTTATCAAAGGCCGATAATTCATCAGACCACCTCATTTTCGGCTTACCTCTCACTCTTTTGCCATCAGTCGGGACCCATAATGTGACTATTTTTGTCCACCTTTCCATCCCCATGCGGCTGACGTGGCCCGCCTAGTTCCACTTAAGTCACATCTTTTGTATAAGGAACCCTAAAATTTGAGAGATTTGAAATCTGAAATAGCGAATACTGTAGTTATTACTGTTCGCTACAAGCATCAGGAGTCTGATATGAAAATGTCGGATTTCAAGTTTAGATTTATTCCGAGGAAGAATTTAAGAATAAATCCCACGGTCGGAGGCCCTGGGGAAATCCGATGCTGATCCGAGCCAATACCGATCGCAAATGTGGATTATACATGTGACGTTATTACGGATAAGAAAGCAGAGGTATTGGAGATACACGACGTTTCTGAATCATAAGGTATCTCAGATTAATCCAATACTAGTTTTTGTAGTCTAACCATGTGAAATAGGTGACTTTCTCGTCGTTTCTTTAGTTTCGGTGATATGTTTTATAATTGTATTATTTTTCATGCTAAAGTATAAAAAGTTACCTAATTTAGGTATAAACCTAATTAAGACCAAAATGTTTCTCTCAGGGAGAATCATTCACATACCTATATAGGAGGCCTTGAAATCTCATTCATTCATTTTAAAACTAGGAAATAAGACCGAACCATCATCGAAATCACACCGATCATCTTCCAATCTCTTTTGTCTAACGCGAAAACTATCAATTTCGTCTCAACACCTCTAAAAACATCGCTGTACTCTTCCTAGGCTTTACGGTAGTAGTAGTACGGTAGATGGTAATCTATCCAATCAAAATTTAAAATGAAAATAGGCATGAAAAAGTAAAAGTAAGGTATAAGAATGGTCTTCGAAATTGTAGACAATATTAAATCTAGCTATAATATCTTTGGTTTGAATTTACCTTCCCTCTTTGAATTACCTCAGCACACTTTAACATAAATAGTTGCGCAAATACCCCATCCCTTATTCAAGGTATCGGGGGAGCCGGATTGTGAAATGTCATTTCATATGCGCTCGGATACGTCGGATCCTGCGGCGGTTTAGTCTCTGGAGGTGTAGTAAATGGCGGTAGAAAAGGTTTATACCTATGCGTTATTTGAGTAAATATTATAAATAGGTATACATCAAAATTATGTCTGCACAAAAGTGGAAAGTCAACGTTACTGTTAACTTTGGCACTAAATTTTGGTCCAACCCAACCGAAGTTATATATTTTTGTACATAGAAGATATTTGCCAGCTGCCAGATGGTTGGACGATATTAAAAAGACGGCAGGGCCGACCTGGACCAGGATCGCCGCTTCAAGATCGGAGTGGAAAACCATTCAAGAGGCATACGTTCAGCAGTGGACGCAAATATGCTGAGAAGAAATAGAGTAGATATTTAAGAATAAAATTATGTGGAGCCTTTATAGAGCTTTAGAAGAAAGTTTCCTCAAGATGTTTTCGTCGGAAGTAAGTGGCATTCTTTGAAAACTATCGTATATGAGTCAGATTGGTATACAAACTAATGTGGCTTGAGCAGGGTTCGAACCTGGGACCCTCCATTCAGCTTCAGGCGGACATCATAACCATTCGACCACCATCGCGTATAAAGATATTAACATTAAAATGACAACGTATGTAAAAGCAAACCTTTGAGGTTTAGGAGATTAACACAACAGGTCCAATTCATATCAATAAACGAATATGACTTGATAAAAAGAGAATATATACTCATAATTCCATAAGCCTCTTACTTCAGAGCCTCTAAGGCACAAACAAACGAACAAGCAATCAGATCGAACACTATAATCCCATATCATCCGAAATTACATCTAAGTCTTGCAAATCCGTCGTAGTCAAGCGTGAAACGAGATTACGCGGACCGGGAATCGAATTTGGACCAGCGAACGTTTATTCCCGTTGCCTCCCACTTTTCGCCTCCCACTGGGGAACATCTAGAAATTTCCGTTGTCCACAGTGGACAATATTTCCCTCTCTCTTTGCTTAGTCTTATATTTCATTCTCTTTATTGCATTCATTTGGAGTCAGCTCCTATGGTCACTCTTCGCCATATTCGATTTTACCAGTCGGCAACAGAAATTTTCCTTTGTCCCCAGTAAGAGCTCATACTCGCATTTTCCTGCACTTTAAAATCAAATATAGCAATTTTTCTTACATTTAATATTAGAAAATAAGGCTAGCCTCTCCCACAGACTTCCATAGAGACCGGTTGAAAGTGGTACGTGCGTCCGGCCGGCGTTATAAATGGGAATATTTTGAGTATGTAGTCCTAACTCACGTACCATTTTCATTAATCACATACTTCAGGTGAGGACAAAATCATAAGGAAGCCTTCACACTAGCTGACTGTCCACTTTACTAATGTATATGTAAACGACTGTCGTTAGATGGCGGTAGTCGTTAAGTCAGATAGGCGACTTGAGAAAAATCTGACACCACACATTTATGGAGGCAAATGATTGGAGGCAGCGGGAAAAGACGGCGGTGTATTAAATTTTCGATAACGCGTCTTCAATGAGATTGCATCTGGGTGCATCTGCTTCGTTTTATCAGTTCGTCGAGATTATCGGTGCACTGTTCGTGGCGTCTCGTTTCAGATGCAGCGAAGAATGCAACAAATGTATTTTGGATCGTAGAATGGTTTCAAAATTTTACTTGTGAACTAAAATGTTGTTGAGCAATATTAAATAGGAGGAATTGGAGTAACATTTATTTAGGCACGATGATCCTTGATTAAATTATCATACATTTACGTTGTTGTTATTTTTAATTTCTACATTATCAATACTAATATTATAAATGCGAAAGTCCATATGTAATGACTAAAAAGCTAGAACTTTTTTGAAATATCAGAAAGTTTGTATAAAAAGCGCACAAGATACTTATAGCAATGACTTGTTCCTTAGAATTATGTTGATATAACAAGTAAGTAATATCCTTTTTTTAGCGTTTGTAAGTACAGTAAACATGGCCTTTGAGCTTGGCTCTGTCTACCCTGTAAGGGATAAAAACGTGCATTGTATCTGTAAGTACAGTAAACTAGTCGCTCCATGTATGAAAACCAAAACGCAATCACGCAAGCCCAGGCCTTCAAACTGCCTTGACATTCCCGAATGCCTCGCAACGGGACTGCCACCGGCAGTAAATCAATTGGCAACTACCTCTGCCCAAAACTACAGAACAGTTATAGCAGAGAAATATGCCTTAACAGATTATGCTGTAGTGATCATCACACACCACGAAACCAAAATCACACCAAACACGATTCTATTCGTTGTTTTAATAAGAACTGATAGGGATTGAAATTCTCTAGGGGTTATTGTTTTCTGCTTAGAACAATACATCTTAGATAATTAAGAGGTTAGTTTGAAAGGGCTTACTTATTAAGTAATATCTGCTCAACCAGATCCACATTGCCCCTTCGTCTTTACAGTAGTGTTACAAGAATAACGACAATGTTAGGTCAATTGACGTTGCCACATATTGGTCAAGAACAATCTACTTACTAAAAAGCCTTTAGCTGACATCTCTTACTCAGCACTAATTTTGCTATATCATGGCAAGGCAGAACCTAACCTTACTTCTATAATCTTGGTCTTTTGTGTCCAAAATTTCCTGGTGCGCCCGCGAATCCAGCCAACAATGCGTATATTGCTTCTCCTTCTAATTTATGTTGCGGACTAACTTTCACCTGAGCCACAGTGCAAATATTAGCAGAGGTTCAACGCCAAACAGACCCGTCTGTCTACGCACAGAGAAAATTTCGGCAAATATATGCTTTTATCCTTTTGGACTGTAATCGACAATTTTGGTATGTTTAATTATTGCTTATTTTAAAAATCATTCGGGTGTTGTTTTATACTAAGTTATCAATTAACACGTAGGTAACTAACAAGTTCACTTAAGTTATTTTTTTATATTAAACCATATTTTAAGTAAGTAGGTAGCTAAGTAGAATTCAACGAATTTAAAAAAAACCAACTGTTTAATATATTTATGTAAAACTGTTTATAGTCTCTGCTTAAGCATATACTGTAAAAATACTTATGAAGTTTTTTCCTTTTCTGTTATATTAAATCTTATACTAAATAGTACCTATCAACCTACTGGTATTTTCTACACTATACCACTGTATCAAAGCACGCGTGGAGTTCCAATGCGTGAGGTTTCTAAGATTGATGCTTTAATTTCGTTAATGGCGGCTTATTAGCGTCGGCGCATTCCTCTGCGGGAGAACCCGTAGATTGGCTTGTAATGTGTGCGGGATTAGTAGACGGGTACTTGTTTACAAGGAAAAAATTGTCCGTAACTTCTCTTAACATAAGAACTGTGTTCTTTACTTAAGAACTGTGTTAAGAGCTGTGTCGATGGGGTATTCGCTTGTCCATCCCTGACTTAACAGTTTAGGTCTAAAGAGCTATTTGGATAAGTTTAAAAAACCGCGAAAATAGCATTAAAATGTATGGAAATCCTGAAACTCAGAAAGCTGAGCTGAGTAGCTATAAGAATGCTGATCTGATCAGTTGGGTGTGTATAGCGATCTGGATGTCCTCCATTCTGTCCCTGGATGGCCATCATCAGATCACAGCTCAGATCAATCCTGGCGATGAACCAAGGCTTCAAAGTAACCTCGTTTATATGAAAAACGACTGGTGTCCCTAATTATCTGACCACCATTGTATGTAAGGTATAAGCGCAGAGTACAATAAATCTCGGAAAAAAATTAAATACAACAATAACAAAGCATATTTATCCCGCAACATCTATCATCCCCAAGCGAATATAATTGATAAATCGCACACTCCATTTTAAACCGGGAACAGATAATTAACAACCGACAATGGACGACGAAAATGCCTCCATTCCGTGTTGATAAAATTGTTTTGCACCATGAATATTTCCTTTTTAATAAATCTGACTTAACGAATAGAAATTCCTGAATTAAAACAATGTAAATTTAAATGAGCATAATGTTTTTTTTTTCTGCTTCTCCACTTAGGATCTTTAGGGGGCAATTGTAATCAAAAAATATGATATATAATTGGACGATTACTGACTGATAAGGCAGAGGCAAAACCTTCCCTATATGGTAAGCTGAGAAAATATTTTTTTTTTTTTAAATACAGTCTAGGAAATCAAATAGGAGAAAAACAGAAGCAAAAGCTTGTTATTACTAGGGTTTGATATGCAACTAATAATAACTAACTATAGTTGACCTATTGAAACAATTATTTATAGAATGCGTTTTGCACCTTCATAGAATATCTCATTAAAGTCGGTCAAAGTTCTATCTCATATCTCATGAAGTTCTTAACGGATTTCTTTTTTATTTTATTTTTCTTTTCAGTCCATTGATTACAACCAACATAACATTCAAGTTGATAATTACCAGAAAAAAAAATTCAGTGAGGTTTCCAAAATATAATTCAAACCTAATTTATCTAAATCAATAGAGTGGTATTTTTTATTATCCCGTATATTGTTTGGACTCATCCAACCCAGTTTATTATACAGGAGTCGTGACTAGAGATGGGCATTTACCCGATAAATTTCCGAGACTCGGAAATTTATCCATTTATACCCATATTTTCCCAGGAATTTTTAATTTATACCGGGTAAAAATTAAAATCAATTAAAATGTTTGTAATTACGATATTTTACAATATATCGTTAAGATTTATTATGAAATAAGCACATATTTAGTTTTTAAATTAAGTACTGTGTATAAAAGTACTTATAAAGTGTACAATTTACGTTTTGGTTACAAAAAGACCTGACAAGATATAGGTATCTTTATTCTGACTCATTCGCAGCCAACTGGTTTTAGACGATAAATGTTATGCCGGGGCGACGAACAAGTTTGCCAAATGCCGGAATTCTATTGAACGGCTAGGCGATCATCGAATCGTAAGGCCCGCCTTACACGAATGTCAGCCAACTTAATTACACTCTCTCTCTCTCTCTGTCAGAGGAAAGACGTCCACTGCTGGACAAAGGCCTCCCCCAAGGATTTCCATAACGACCGGATGCGGGCAGCGCAGGACCGGTCGTTATGGAACTTAATTACTAACTCTCTCAAAAACACGCTTGCATAAAATTTTCTCGATAGAAAAATATTGCGAAGTTACCTCCAAATCCTAACTAATATTATAAATGTGAAAGTGAGTTTGTTTGTTACCTCTTCACGCTTTATCTACTCAACCAATCTTCCTATTTCACATACACATAGTTAGAAGTACTGAGAAGGCCATAGGATACTTTTCATCCCGGGAAAAAGCACTGTTCCCGAAGGAAATTCACGCGGGCGTAGCTGCGGGCAAAAGATAGTCTATAATACAACTGAAGATGTTTTGATTTTTTTGTTAATTCTACTTTAAACAGCCATATACTAAAAATGCATCATTATTTTCAAAATATTATTTGAATACATATGATTTTAAATCTGTTGTTTATGTTTTTTTAATATTTGAACCGAAAACAACTAGTTATTTATCTTCCTTATAATCAAAACACACCTAATATTTATACTTTAATTATTATTTTATCAGTATTAAAGAAAATAAGGATAATTTACTTTCATTTTAATTTCTTCCCGGTATAAATAAAAAATATCGGGTATAAATGGGTATAAATTAATTTTTACCAATTCTACCCATTCTTTCCCATTTTTACCTTCCGGAAATTTATCCAAGCGCCCATCTCTAGTCGTGACGGTCGACTGGCTTTTAACAAGAAAGCAGAACCAAATGGAGATATCAGATATTAAACCTACTTGTAAACCAGTTTCAACTGGTTTGCTTTTTCGGAAACCATGTTCAAAATTAGAAAAATCCCTTTCTATTTATTACATTGGTGAATATCAACAGTGTTGACAGACATTGTTGATTGCTATTGACAATTCAATTAGGTTACTCAGGTGAAAAATCAATAGGTATTTTTTAATTTTCTTGACACTGTGTGTGGTGGTGATTTCTGTTATATCAACATTTACTTACATCTGAGCAGATTATGTTGATAGAATATAGCCGATTCATCTACATAGAGTTACAATTCTATGTAGATGACTGTTATGTACGCAAAAATAAAAAATATAGATGTGTGATCTGGATACTTAACTGGTAATAAAGACTGTGTTTAAATAGGTATAGTACAAAATTATAGCCATGATTGTACGAAATCTCTATTTAGTTGTTAGCTCTCTGTACTTTCATATATCAAGTTCAAATAATTCATCCCACATTCGTATTGTATTGTGTAAAATTTGTATACAAATGTTTTGTTAGTAATTATTTATTGTACCGTGAAGGTATCAGGTACTTGTATTTGAATTGATGTGATTGTTATGTATATTAAGAGTAAACATAAAATTTATTTCCTGCTAATATTTTATATGCAAATTAGTTGATGGGATGTCTGATAAAGGAAAAGGGAAACCGGCTTAGGAGATGGTGGAGTGATTTTTGAAGTTTTTAGGCAAAATGTTTGGATTTTGCCTTGAATAGGATTTTATTGGGAAATGAGACAGACCTTTCTCCCTCATTTCCCAAATTTCCATATGCTATGCTATCAGTAGGACTTGAAAGATTTTGTCGACTGCTGGGAAATCTGGGCAAAGATCTTCATCACCTTCCAATCCTAGATCTAAGATAGAGATCAAAGGCGACTATCACCCACATAAGTCTTATAATTGTGAAAATATAATTACAGTTTTATAATTAGACTAGCTGTTGCCCGCGGCTTCGCCCGCGTGAGTTTCGCTTAGATGAAAAATCTTTTTGTGTTCTAAACCGTTTCAGATGTTTCAGAGCTTCGATTGAAAATGCTCATCAGATTAATCAAGTTTTGCTAAGGCGCCATTTCCATATATGTTATAGAGTAGCTGGTCTCTTGGAGTTCTTCATCAGATGTTCCAGATCTTCAATTTTTATACGTCAGCAGGAAATGCTCATCAGGTTGAACCATTTTTGCTAAGGCGCCATTTCCATATATGTTATAGTGTAGCTGGTCTCTTGGAGCTTTTCATCAGATGTTCCAGATCTTCAATTTTTATACGTCGGCAGAAAATGCTCATCAGGTTGAACGATTTTTGTTAAGGCACCATTTCCATATTTCTTATAGTTAAGCTGCTCTGTTAAAGTTCTTCATCAGGTGTTCCAGGTGTTTTCAAAAAAAATTATAGCCTATATGTTGCCCAGGCTTAATAGCTATACAACAAAAAATGTTTCATTCAAATCCGTCCAGTAGTTTTTGCGTGAAACGCGTACATACATACAGACAGACAGACAGACAGACAGACAAGAAATTCCAAAAAATGTTTTTTGCTTTCTATTATTCTTTTTAAGTGTCCCTCTATCCATTTCAGTCAAAAATACTAAATGTACAGACAAAATATTTTTACTGTTTTATTATATGTATAGATTATTATATGTATAGATAACTGATGATAACGGAGTCCATATCAAGGTATAAACTGAGTTAAATCAAATACTATACAGGGTATTTGGGTAAAACACCTGCATCCTTTCTAGGGGTGAAAGTACTCATGAATATGAGCAACTTTTTGTATGAAACCGACTCTGAAATCTCAAAAAAAATCAGCTGTTCCATACATTTTGGGCGAGTAGGTATTGTAAGTATGGAACAGCTGATATTTTTTTTGCGATTTCAGAGTCGGTCCCATACAAAAAGTTGCTCATATTTTGAGTACTTTCACCCCTAGAAAGGATGCAGGTATTTACCGAAACACCCTGTATAAACTCTAGTGAGTAGAGTTTGTATAGTGCTTGGTTTAATCAATTAATGAGCGATTTTTCTAAAAGCTAATTAAGAAAAAAATCAGTATATAAAAGTCTCAACAGATGGCGTTTTATGAAAGCCTACGACTCGGCTTTCATACTGGCTGAACCATATGATGCGCTTTTTCTTGTCAACCAGAGGCAGAAAAAAATCACATAACAGTTTGACAGTTACACAAATCACAATATAGATACTTTTTAGTTTTTTTTTTACTAAATTTTATTTTTTTATGCCAATCCCGTGAATTTTTTGCTTTTTGTATGGAACTTTTTCTCTCGCCTTTTACTAAGCGCCATCTTTGAAGTCATCTGGAACTATTTCTTTTTTTAATTTGTGTCACGGAAAATCCCTCATTGATTTGTGATGTCAAAAGCAGCCTCTCGTTTATTTGACATAGTTCATTACGGATTCTGACAGATCGATTGTGTTTCTACTAAATTATGTAAGACATCGACAATTATTTTGGTATAGTGTACAACGGCAAAATAATGTTGACCGCGCTGCGGTGACAAACACACACGTCAGGGCTGTCTCTGATTTTATATATTTTAAAATTCTATTTTTGATCATGAAAGAATGTTACCGCTTAATAATGTTATATATGTAGACAGCATTTATGAAAACTGATGCAAATGCAAGCTTCTATTTAAAAATACTCACTTAAAAAGGCCAAAATTGAAAATTTTGGTTTTGGTTAAGACATACACGCACTTAAAGTGCGTGTATGTCTTGTATTTATTCTATTGTTTGTTTATTATATTTTCAATTTTGTTGTTAAATTTTTTAGTATATGTAGTTATTTTCATCTCCAAAGTATGCATTTCAGAAATTTTGGTGCATTTTGTAGGATATGCGCCACAATGGGGTAATATGTTTACAGTTATATCACACTAACTGCTTTTCTGAGTTTCAAAATAGGTTGCTTGAGATTACCATTTCGGTACCTATTAGTTACTGATGCTGCAATTTAGGACTGACGAGGAGGGCCGACCCCAAATAAAGGTAACAGGCAATGAAGAAGAAGAAGAAGCTGCAACTTAGGAGTGGTAGACAATAAAGGTGAAGAGGACATAAATACTGATGAGAAATATAATCGTATTACGTCGTATCTTACAATACTACGTCGTGTCTCCAAGGTACATAAAAACCTGCAATAGCAATGATATTTGTCATATTATCAGTAGGTATGTAAGTATATGTGTAATGTTTAAGTAGGTTTATTTATATTTATGTAGTAAGTAATGTTTTTATACCCCTTGCTCATTTGCACTCACCCTAAAATGATATCTTTTTCTCTGCATCACCTCTTGGTTGTCTGGTAGAGCCTCCGGCTTTCAGTCCGGCCTGACGACCTCCGTGGCCTAACGGTTATCACGCCAGACTGCCACACCGGAGGTCCCGGGTTCGATCCCCGGTCAGGTCAAGATGGAAAATGATCATTTTCAGATTGTCCTGGGTCTTGGATGTTTATCTGTATATGTATTTGTCATAAAATATAGTATTATGTTGAGTTAGTATTCCATAACACAAGTCTCGAACTTACTTTGAGGCTAACTCAATCTGTGTGGTTTGTCTGTATATATTTATTTATTTATCTATATTTATTCACTCAGCCATTTACATGTTTTTTGTAAAGAAAATAAATAAATAAATAAATGATGCTCAGTGGTGTAGCTAGTGAATAAATAAAGCAAAAATTTGTGGCAACCCTACAAAGTATTGATGCTGTGTTCGTCAGTGCAAATAAAACTCGACAGGGCCGGTTAGTTAAAATTTCACGAGTTGCGCGCCAGCGCACACTGTTATTCGGGAGTTCCGATAGCTTTTCAATGCTTTTTTTGAGGTGACTGTAGCAAATACTGTACAACTGTACTCCATACCTAAATCAAAACAAATATAAAGAGGTGTACAGGATAATATTAACTATATTCGTATATAATTTTATGATACTTACCCCCCAGAAATCGTTTAAGCTATCACATAACAAAAATACGAGTATGTCATAAAAATTTAGCATTGTAGAATGTATTTTTTGATCGAATGTTCACAACAAGTTCTAATAAAAGATGTAACTAAGTTACTTACAAAATACCCACCACAAAGAAAGACCTCTCATGGTTTCTTTCATATTGATTTTGTTGCATTTTTTCATTTGCTTTACTACAAAACAATCAAATCAATTCAAATATTTATATATTCATTGGATAATAAGAGCCAAACTAATTAACTACTAAGCTTTCATTCTTACAAAATCTTCAGACTTCACAGAACTTTAACGCAAACAAATCCCATTTAAACTCGGCAACTATAAAGCTATAAGCCCATTGGGCTCTAAATTAAAGATGACAGATAAATGTCAGAAGCGTCTAAAGAAGGCTATTGTTTGTCAAACTATTTCAGGCTCTGAAAGGACGCTATCATAGCTGCATTCAACGCTGGGAAATGAAATCGCATTCAACCTCATTTAAGGGTATTTCACACTATTCCTTTTGTGATATTTTAGGTGTATTATTATTTCATCTTTAACCCCCGTTTAAACAAGATCCTGTAAACTTGACCTGGTCATTTAGTGTCAAATATGGGAGTGCAGTAAATATAAATATCGTTGTCTATTCTGTGCCTTAACCCGACGTCATATAAAACAGCTATGAAGATAATTAATATGGAATATGCTTATTTTAGTTCCCACGAACGAATTTAATTTGCACGGAACTTTGCAATTTACATTTATTCAGCTGCGGGTAAATGTGTGATATTTTATGTATTTCTGTGCGTTTTATTCATTTTTCTAGAGGTTTAATTTTTTGTGTTGTAGGTACGTAAAAATGTAAAAATGGAACCCTTAGAGGATTTGTTTGTTCTACGTCTGTCTGACAGTCTGTCTGTTAAGGCTCTTTCTCAGGAACGTGTTGAGGTACCAAGTTGAAATTTATATCAGAAACTTGGGTTTATGAAGTCTATCAGCTATGAAAACATTAAACTTTTAACTCAAGCCAGTCAAAAGAAATGACCGTAAATGTCGTGGTAAAGCAGTAAGTTTCATATAAAACAAAACTCCAACAACAAACACAACAACGTAACAAATTAAAAAGTATTGTGTTCTGAATTTAAAAAGTTAATGCTAACAAAAAAGAAAGGTATCCGCGCTCCATTCAACAACACTTAGAGCTGAAGACTACTAAATTAGTTTCATTATCGCCGGTTTGCAGGTGTACAATGGAGGGTTTTGGCTGTAAAGGTGCTTGTACACGGGGCAATAGTTCCTGAGATCGCTCTCGTATATATTTCGGGTTAAAATACTTTATGTGCGTTCCTGTCTCTGTACGAGTAGGTACTCATCTAAATTCGTCTAGATTTAGAGTGAATGAATTTGGTCCTCTTTAGTTTCCTTTCTAAGTTTTTTAAACAATTCATACCATGAAATAACCATGAATTACCTATTATTTCCATGCTTATATACCTCTTAAAAGATATAGAGATACCTCAACATTTCACATTTATTATTAATGATTTTTGGTCAGAGTAAGAAGAAATTTTGTCAAATTAATATCTTTATGTGCAACAGTTGTAATGTTATTCCGAGTTTTTGTTTCAGATGTTAAAAATATTTTTAGCCCGTGTACAAGTTTTACAATTTTCTCTTAGCAAATAGAATTAAGTGAACTCTTTGCTGTACTTTAAGTAACTAAGTTATCCGACTGCGGGATTAGCGCGAACATTTAACCTGGGTCTGAAATCGAGAGTAGTGTAAACTTAAAAAGTAAGACACCAGTGTTTTCTATAACAAATTCGATAAGAAGAAGTAAGTAAATGAAACTAAAATACAATTAAGCTAATTTTGCACTGGGTATGTTTACAAAGAAGCCCTCTCAGGTGGAGCGGGCATCTCCATAAATTATGACATCTAATTAAATAGCCATTGAATTTTCTCTGGCCTGTGGTGTGGCCCTAGAATAGCACCAACCCATCTCTTCCCGTGGGTGTCGTAAGAGGCGACTAAGGGATTAAAAACACCGGAGGATGGGCAGCAGCATCTTTCCGCGTACTATGCCATCACACTGCGATCGCCAACCCGCCTGCCAAGCGTGGCGATTACGGCAAAACCCCCACGGATACAATCCTTGGGAGGCCTTTGTCCAGCAGTGGACGTCTTTAGGCTGAGAGAGAGAGAGAGAATTTTCCCGTTGCATTTAATTCTGTTTGTACAGGCGACGTGACGTGTTGTCTTGTGGTTTATATTAAAGGCGATGGCGGGAATATTGTAATAACATTTTTGTAGTTGTTGTTTCGGTTACAGGCAGAGATAGGTTTACGCCCGGGAATAAATGGGATGAAAATGTTTTTTCCCGACGTAAACCTAACTATAGTTGGGCTTACGCTCGGGAATAAACGGGAAAAAACCCTTTTCATCCCGGCGTAAACCCATCTCTGGTTACCGGAGATGAAAGTTAGCGAGATTTGTACTCAGTAGGTATATATAAATCTTAAAACATGAATTTAAATATGTGTCTATGCCTAGTCCTTAGTCCTTTAGTGTTATCTGTTATAAAAACTCATTTTCGACAAAAAATTAATCAACACTAAAGTAGACTATTCTGTGTGTCATTAGGCTACCGCTAGGTGGCAGTAATCTGTCTGATGCTTATTATACATAGCTTTTAAAAGATTGATTATGATTTTCGAATATGCTGTAGATTACAATGGTGTCATCACACCATTTGTAATCTACAGCTTACTCGAAAATTATACAAGTTCTACGGCCTCTATGAAGAACAAATCAAGTTTTCGCTCATACTTGCACCACACCCCAAATGTCGTTTAATTTAATACGAGAGCGTTCAAGTGCGCGCTGATAAATTATTCGCTCTCACCTACCACCTGATAATATTGCCGGGTTTTTGTCATATTAATTTAAAACGCGTGTAATTGTCACTTAATTAAGTGAAGGATGTAATGCGTTATTAAAATCCCTTGATGTTTACGTGTGGGTTGTCACGCTCCCACCTTGTGTATGAAAAGTCCTATATGTGTGTATAAAAAGTCATATAAGCGGAAGTTTATTTACTTCTTAGTAAACAGGCATGTGACTTACGTGATGTAAAGTAGTTATCGCAGCTTATGAACACCTGCAACACCACGCGCGCGTTGCTTACCTTGAATAACAAATAACAGTTCGAAATTAATAATATCAAATATTTATTATTTTTATTATTTAATAGCCATCAATGTTCCAGTACTGGGCAAAGGCCTCTCTCCTTCTTTCAAGACTTTCGATCTAAGGGTATATCGCGCCACCCTTTATCAAAGTTCAGTTCGTCGCACCAGCGCATCCGTGGTCGACCCGGCCGCCTCCTGCCATTAGGAGGACTCCGCCACATGCCAATAATATCAATACGATATATTAATATTACCCAGGAAATATTACTACTCCAGAGTAGTAGTACTTCCTGACTACTACACCCAGAGTAGTAGTAGTATGTAAATAGAATAATTTCTGCATATTTATATGACGGAATATGACCCTACAGCATTTAGATTAATAATGAAGCTGACAAAAATTTGTTCGCAGTTTCATTTCATAACCACTTCATGATCAATTTATTGGCTCATTCCCAAACAAATTGTTTTGCAAGGAACAATGATTTTAAAGAAATATATATGGAAATATACCAGAATAACATAAGGTGCAGTGAAACTTGGGTTTCAAAATAAAAGAATCACCGCTTAAAAACACGAGTATAATTTTTGAACTAAAAAAATTGACCAATGTCCTTTAACAAAAAATTATTTGGACACACCAATGAAATAAAAATAAAAGAAAGGAAAATTAACAACAGGAAAGGAATATAAAACAGGTAAAATAAGAAATACATGAATTTGCTTGTTATTTAAAAAAAGAAAAATTAAATGAGTGGAAAGAAATGGATGAAATGATGTATAAAAATTCCAAATCAAAACCGAAACAAAAATTACCCCGACAAAAGGGAAGCCAGCCTTTAGAATTTAGAGGAAAAAGTTATCACAATATGTTTAAAAAAGGTCTATCTTAAAAGAATCACAAGCGCCACGGTTACAAACTAAACATCTCGTCGTTCTGTGACTCATCCTCAGGTGCAGGCCGACTTTGCCCACTCTCGTCTAATAAACAGTCCATACAATACATACATGAAATATTTCAGTGCCACTTCATATAATCCTTCTGGTTTTTTTTGACAACTAGATTCAACTTCGTGCCATCTTTAATAGGATACCCCTGAACGGTCTGATCGTCAGCTAATGTTCTTCCCAATAATAGCAACTTTTAATCTTCAATTGGAATCTTCAGATGTGAAGAAATCTGTCGTTTGATATCCAAAATAGATGTCGTTGGGAAAGCCACCACCATAACCACCTTTCACCATAAACTTCATTGCTAGAGATCGATACTTGTATGTTAAGAATAATAAAAGCACATTAAAGATTTAATTCTGAATCGATATAGTACAAAGTAGAAATTGAGATAAAAACATCAAAAAGAAAAATCAACTCTCTAAAAAATCCACATTTTTTTTACTCTCATTTGACAGTCTGCCAAAAAATCGAACCACCAGAATTTCAATTTCAAAAACCTTATCATAAAGAAAGAACAAAGAAAAATGTTTGCGTAGAAATAGAATCACAGACTAAAATAGACTTGACTTTGTAGCGGTGTAACGCTACAAAGGACATTAATTAATTCTCACATCTTATAAAAAGGTTAATTATTGGCAGGCTTTTAAAAACTAGTAATGGATTGAAAACTAAGTCATAAAACCTAGTAACGCCTAAACCATATCATACGAATTCCAACAATACACATCTTTTCCGCGTCAAGTAGCGTAAAAATATTTTTAAATGCAATAACAGCTGCTGCTTGCCGCATCGAAATCACAATGGCACAAAAACAGGCACAACCAAATAAAATATTAAAAGTTAGCAGGAAAACTATGAATTTCCATCGAGTGTTGTCTGTACGTGTTTTTTTCTGGAAACCGAGGCTTTCGACGGCTGTGAACTAATTCCTGATATAACAATGGAGTATGTTCCTTCTGGTATTTTTTATTTTTTTTAATTTAACTTTATTACAAAAAAGTAAAAGGCTCTCATTAGTTCGTTGCTCTCTACTAAGGAAATATTAAATACTTAATTATAGAAATATTTATTAGGACTTAAAGCTTAGGGCTTTTCTACCAGTCAACCAACTGGGTGATGTAGGTACATTTTATTAGCTTCTATTTCAATACAAATGTTGGTTAATCTTGTAACGCGGCGACGCGTTCATCCTCTTTGGACCAATTTATGCGTGCGCTGGCACATACATACTTATTTCATCTGTCATAAATTTTAAACTGTATTCATTCATATTCGATTCTGCATTCTGATTGTCATTCTTGGCCTCGTATCTACCGATATACATTACTTCATTTGTGAAGCTATTTTAAAATATTATCATACTATAGACCCTTATCGGGTATGTATTATTAAGTTTTATTAGTTGTTTCGGAAGTAATTCTAAATTTATAGTGAAGTGTGTCTTGTTATCTTTTCTAACCGTTATTATATTTGTTTTAGGTCTTATGTTTTTACCAATAAATTACCATGCACCGACCCTGAAGATTACGTTTATTATTATATGGAGCTCACGCCCCAATCTGAAGGATACCAATATCCACCAGACGGTTCCTTGCCTGCCGTGGCCATTGAGTGTTGTTGTTGTTTTATAAATAAACTAGTGGTTCGCCGCGAACGTAGACCTCGCGGTTGTTATTTATTAAAAATATGAGAACGTAAATTTACTGAACCAATTAGAATTTTCAGTAAAATACGGGATTCTGTTAAAACAAAAATGTAAGGCGCAACGCATTACATTATTCAGTTATTGCGCGGTTGAGGAGAACAGATTTTCCAACCTTTTTTCTTCATCTATTCTGAGCTGCAACAACTTCATTTTTTTAATTTTTCCAAGCGAATATAATCAAAACCTGGATCAAATATAATATCTGTAAACCGTTTTGATCTCGAAAGAGCTACGCATGTACATCCGGCTGCCAACTCTTTTACGCCAATGTCCACGACTACTTTATCCAAAGTAAGTGATTTATAATCGAGTATACATCTCCGAGCTTCATCTAAGGAGAATATAACTGTTTTTGAAATCATTACAGTAATTTTTCGTCACGTTTCAGGTTTCAGCTGAATATCACGCAAACTGTTTCAAAAATTTTGATATCCTAATCTATACATATAATAAAACAATAAAAATATTTTGTCTGTACATTTAGTATTTTTGACTGAAATGTATAGAGGGACACTTAAAAAGAATAATAGAAAGCAAAAATATTTTTTTGGAATTTTTTGTCTGTTTGTCTGTCTGTCAGTCTGTATGTATGTACGCGTTTCACGCAAAAACTACTGGACAGATTTGAATGAAACTTTTTTGTTGTATAGCTATTAAGCCTGGGAAACATAAAGGCTATAATTGATTTTGAAAACTGGAACACCTGATGAAGAACCATAACAGAACAGCTAAACTATAAGAAATATGGAAATGGTACCTGTGCAAAAGTTTATCTATCTGACGAGCATTTTCTGTTGACGATAAAAATCGAAGATCAGGAACATCTGATGAAGAACTCCAAGAGACCATCTACACTATAACATACATGGAAATGGGTCCAAGCAAAAGTCGTTCAACCTGATAAGCATTTTCTGCTGACGTATAAAAATTGAAGATCTGGAATACCTGATGAAGAACTCCAAGAGTTCAGCTACTTTATAAGATATGGAAATGGCGCCTTAGTGAAAATCGTTCAACATGATGAGCATTTTCTGCTGAACTACAGTTTGGAACACAAAAAATTTTTTCATCTAAGCTAAACTCACGCAGGCGAAGCCGCGGGCAACAGCTAGTCCTAACTAATATTACAAACGGGAAAATGAGTTTGTTTGTTTGTTCGTTTATTTGTTTGTTTGTTACCTCTTCACGCTTTATCTACTAAACCAATCTTCCTGAAATTTCGCATACATATAGTTAGAAGTACGGAGAAGGACATAGCTTACCTTTCATCCCGGGAAAAGGCATGGTTCCCGTGGGAAATTTACGCGGGCAAAGCCGCGGGCGAAAGCTAGTTCAATATAAATGAGAAATATATCAATACTCATCTCAAAAAATGTTAAGTTTCATCCAAATCTCATTACCGGTTACAAAATTATAGAGAAATATTTATTTTCACTAAAATACCTACGTATAATGGCTAGATGAATCTACCCCGTGAGGGAAAATGTCGTGATACTGTATCCTTATCCAATACTAACGAATATTATAAATGCGAAAGTGAGTTTGTTTGTTTGTTACCTCTTCACGCTTTATCTACTGAACCAATCTTCTATAGTGGATCGTATTTCAGGTGCAGCGGTCTCAGGTTTTCTATGTGGCCCACCGTACCTTTCATCCCGGGAAAAAGCACAGTTCCCGTGGTAAAATCACGCGGGCGAAGTCGCGGGCAAAATACTTGCTACACGCATTCCACGAAATTAATTTAACGTTTTGATAAGTTTTCGTGGAAAATAAATACATGTACAAAAAAATACCGACCGAGCGAGCGAAGCGAGCGAGGGCTATAATTCAAGTTGGAGCGAAAAACACATTGTTTGTATGTATGTATGTATGTTTGTTCCGCGATAACTCTCGAACCGTTGTTCCGATTTTGATGAAAGTTGGAATATATGTAGGGATGGTTAATAGAATTTTCAAGTTCGTTGGGCATCAAAATCGGTCCAGCCGTTTTTGAGATATTTATTTTTTTGTGAAAATAAATATTGTATTTTAATAGTCGCGAGGTCTACGTTCGCAGCGAACGACTAGTTATCACGGAACATAAATACATGTACAAAAATGTCACTAGATGTCGCTGATACGAAAATGAACGATTCAGGTTTTAACTCAATATCTCTAAAACTGGTGAAACAATTTTGATATACAATATACATGAAAAAAATAGTGATAATATCTCGTGATTTGTGAAGTTTCATCTTAATCTGAATAACGGTTCAAAAGTTATAGAGCAATATTTATTTTCATAAAAATGCGTATTTCTCTAAAACGGCTGAACCGATTTTGTTGCGCAACGAACTTAAAAAATCTATGGATAGTTGCTACACGTATTCTTAATATCATCGAAATTAATTCAACGGTTCGAGAGTTATCGCGGAACAAACATACATACATACATACATACAAACAATGTATTTTCGCCCCAACTTGAATTATAGCCCTCGCTCGCTTCGCTCGCTCCGCTCGGTCAATCATTAACCTAGTTTTTAATTATCTGCATGACAGTAATCAAACAATCAAGCAGGTAAAGCAGGGAGGCGTGGAATTTACGTTTATTTTATTTAATTTTTTGATAACTTCAGATATTTTGAAGAGAAATGAATAGAATTCGCAAGGGATAGACAGGTTTGGAAGGAAATGGGGAAGACCTTTTGCCCAACAGTGGGACGAAATAGGTTAAAAAAAAACTCTAAAATATCACAAAAATTATCAGTCTTCATTGGAGAAGATATATAACCCTTGGTACGCCAACGAGTATTATGAAAAAAATAAATATGAAACCACATTTTTTTATTTAAGTTAGACCCTACTTTAAGGTACCAAAGGAATCGCACCCAAAAGTTCTCAATAACGCTAAACTTTTACGAGCCGGTATAACCTCCATTCTGGTATTTATTCTTGTATACATAAAGACTAAAATCCCGTGAAAAGTAGTAATGATGACAACATAGACGTTTTCAAAATGCCACAGATTGGTATTTACGATGCGGATGGTGTTTAAAATGGTTTTATTTATTCGGACAACCTGTCTGGCCTAATGATGAGATATGAATCGTTGGTTTGCGGAAATTATTTTTTACTAGATGCATATAGAGGTTTCGTTTCTGAGAGATTTTTGGGATAAGTTAATACAGATACATGTATACATGTACCCAAGTACCAGATTTCATTTAAATCCGTCCAGTAGACTTTTCTACGTGATTCAGAAACTCACACCCGAATTTTAGCATTTATAATATTCTCTCTCTCAGCCAAAAAGACGTCCACTGCTGGACAAAGGCCTCCCCCAAGGATTTCTACAACGACCGGTCCTGCGCTGCCCGCATCCATGCGCATCCCGCGACCTTCACCAGGTCGTCGGTCCACCGAGTGGGAGGCCTGCCAACACTACGTTTTCCGGTTCGTGGTCGCCACTCGAGAACTTTTCTGCCCCAACTGCTATCTGTTCTACGAGCTATGTGCCCCGCCCACTGCCACTTAAGTTTGGCGATTCTGCGGGCTATGTCAGTTACTTTAGTTCTCCTACGGATCTCCTCATTTCTGATTCGATCACGCAGGGAAACTCCGAGCATATCGCGCTCCATCGCCCTTTGGGTGACCTTGAGCCTTCTTATGAGGCCCATAGTAAGCGACCACGTCTCTGTTCCGTATGTCATTACTGGCAACACACACTGGTCAAAGACCTTAGTATTGAGACACTGCGGTATTTTGGACAAACATTTATAATATTAGTAAAAAATAGTTGACCGAGCGAGCGAAGCGAGCGAAGGTCTCTAAATCGAGTTGGGGGCGAAACACATTGTTTGTATGTATGTATGTATGTATGTATGTATGTATGTATGTATGTATGTTTGTACCGCGATAACTGCCGAACCGATGGTCCGATTTTGATGAAATTTGGTAGGCATGTAGGAAATATCAATAGAATTTTCAAGTTCGTTGGGCATCAAAATCGGTTCAGTAGTTTTTGAAATATTAATAAAAACGTCCACGATTATGTAGCAAACGAAACCATAGCGTGTTCTAACTTTGGATAACGCCATCTAGATTTTATTTAGGGAACTGAATTATGTTATTTTAATAGTCGCGAGGTCTACGTTCGCAGCGAACGACTAGTTACTTAGGGTTCTACACCCGTACTAATGTTCACTACTCCACGGTTAATCCTTGAAGAAGAAAAAAAAGTTGAGGTAAAAAAATATATTCCTGTACTTTGTACAATCTATCCGTAGCATAGTTGGTCTTTACTATAAAGATTTAAATTAATGGTTTATTTAGATTTCTATACTTACGTAAAATCGGAAATCATCAGTTACCAGCTCGGGTTCATTACGAGTAATTATACTAGTGCTAATACTATAAAAGTATTTCTTATGGAATGGAGGCCATATAAACGTGTGATATATAATAACTAGTAGTTCGCCACGAACTTAGACCTCGCGATTATTACTCGCGTTTTTATTGATATACTCTGATTTCGACTTTTCTAACATAATTCATAGATGGCGTTATCCAAAGTTAGAACACGCTATGGTTTCGTTTGCTACATAATCGCGGACATTTTTATTAATATTTCAAAAACTACTGAACCGATTTTGATGCCCAACGAACTTGAAAATTCTATTGATATTTCCTACATGCCTACCAAATTTCATCAAAATTGGACCATCGTTTCGGCAGTTATCGCGGTACAAACATACATACATACATACATACATACAAACAATGTGTTTCGCCCCCAACTCGATTTAGAGACCTTCGCTCGCTTCGCTCGCTCGGTCAATAATATATCTTTGTATGTATAATTATTTTAAATAAAATGTTTGACATTTAATAGCGCTGGTAATGAAATTCTCAACTTACTGACTCCAAAAAAAAAAACACTTTTACGATTCCTTTTAACAAGTTTCCATTTTGTTTCCAAAGCTATCTCTATACAATTATCATTTAGGATATGATTTATTAAAATAAGGCCTGCGCAGCCAATGGACTTTAGCTTAGGCTAAATCAACATCTCGAGTCAAAATGATAAAATCAAATTAGTTTTGAACAATATTTGGCCACGTCAACCGCTCTATCGAAGGCCTTGTTGAGATCTTCTATGGTACAGGAGGGATGGGCAATTGGGGAATGATAAAAGATGTGTCATAGATTGAACAGATCCACAATCGCATAGGCTATGAGACGAGTACCGTGTTCAAAAGGGGGACTGAGATAGGTAAATTCTTCCTACTACAAATATTTATAAAAAGGTTTTGATGTGAGGATGTTTGTTACTCAATCACGTTAATTCTACTGGACGGATTACGAGTTAATTTGGTAGACGGATAGAAAAATACCGGGTATCGCATATCGGGTACTTTTTATCCCGAAATTCCCACGGGAGTAAAGCCGCAAGGCACGGCTAGTAACAAATATATAGAAAGAGTTTCAGACAAGACAACAATTAAAATTGTTGTGTTTCATTAGTAAATTTAAGGCATCATTTCTCTCACAAGAACGTGTCCCAACAAGCAATTTGAGGCGGCACTTTATCGCCGTCATATTCTGCCTGAACCACCAATTACACCATTCGCTATTAATATGCAAATGAGTGCAGTAGATGCACCGGAAAATTGTCCGCTGCACTTGTTAGCTTTACTTCGCCAGAGGCTGTGAAGAAAGTTCCTTATTATCTTGCTTTCATAAAGACATAGTAAGGCTGTCTCTTGAATGTACAATAGAACTTTCTTGTGTGGAGTTGGACAAATATATTATTATTTGTGCTTATAGACCGCCTTCAGCTAGTTATGACACTCTTTTAAATGTTTTGGAAGAAGCCCTCAGGCGGGTTAGTTCTAGTAGTAAACATATAATTTTATGCGGTGATTTTAACGTTGATATTTTAGTTTCATGTTCGGAAAGCAATGGATTTAGAAATTTGCTTGATTCATTTAATTTGAAAAACACATTCTTTGAACCCACTAGAATTACCCCAACCTCTGCCAAATGTATAGATAACATTTTCTGTGATTGCTCGGTCTCTGATGAAAAGCTTTTTGCCTGTCTGGGGTCTGACCACCTGGGTCAACAGGTGTCACTGACACGTGACGAAGAGTCTAACCTTAGCTCCGCTCCTGTAACCTGTAGGCCGCTGACTAAGCACAGGAAAATGCGTTTTCGCGAATCTATAAATAAAAAATTGCCTGAAATAGACCCAAATAAAAATCCGAATGACCATTATGATGAGGTTTTTAATACAGTGAAACAAGAATTTAACAAATCTTTTCCTCTTAAAACATTTGATAAGAAAACAAAACTAAATTTCTGCGATTGGGCCACAAATGGCATTTATATTAGTAGAAATAAGCTATATGAACTGTATGGCCAAAAACAATATAATTTTAAACCGGAATTTGTATCATATGTTAGATTTTATTCAAAAAACTTTTAAAAAGGTATGTGCTGCTGCAAAATCTTTATATCTGACTAATAAAATAAAAAACTCTAATGATAAGATCAAAGCTGCTTGGTCTATTATCAATAACGAGACAGGAAAATCGAAATCGCGCGACATTAATATTTCTTTAAAAATTGGTGATAAAACCATAACTTCTAACGACGAAGTAGCCAACGAATTCAATAATTTTTTTGCCAATATTTCTAAGAATATCACAGGATCCCTCTCCTCTTGTCCCAGTGCTGCAGATGACTTATTAAAAAGAAATGCCTCCGATCCTAAGTCCATTTTTAGATTTAGAAGTATCACATCGGATGAACTCTTATCTGCGTATAAGGCACTCAACATGAAAAATACTGAGGATCTCTGGGGTATATCTGTCGCAGTTCTGAGCAGTATTATTGATTTGATTGCTCCTCATCTAACTGTGATTTTCAATAAGTGCATTTCCGAGGGTGTTTTCCCTGACCTCATGAAAATAAGTAAAATTATTCCTTTATTCAAACAGGGTACAAAAAATGATCCCACTAATTACAGACCCATTTCTATATTACCCGCTTTAAGTAAAATATTTGAAAAATTAATTTTAACGCAATTAGTCTCTTATTTTAACGTAAATAAAATCTTACATAATCGTCAGTACGGTTTCACTAAAGGTCGTTCCACTACTGATGCAACATCTACTTTAGTTCAAATAATCTATGAAGCGTGGGAATCTAGCCAAGATGTCATAGGTATTTTTGCGACCTTTCAAAAGCCTTTGACTGCGTGGATCATAATATACTAAAAAACAAGCTTAAATTTTATGGTGTTACTGGGACGGCCCTTGAGGTACTAGCTTCTTACCTGGACAACAGAACTCAGAAAGTAGAAGTTAACAGAGCTGCTTCCAGCAGCGCGGCGGTACACATGGGCGTGCCTCAAGGCTCCATAATCGGTCCTTTTCTATTCCTTGTTTACATAAATGACCTTCCATGTCTTGCCCAACAATTGTGTGAAGTTGTTTTATTTGCGGACGACACATCATTACTATTTAAAGTCAACAGAAATAGTCAAAATTATGACGATCTAAGTAATACTATGACACTTGTGCTTGACTGGTTTACAACCAACAACCTGGCTTTAAACACGGACAAGACCAAGTGTATAAAGTTTTCTCTCTCGAACGCACCTCATAATGATATACCTTTAATAGTTAATGGCAAAGTATTAGAGTGGGTACACAGTGTCAAATTCTTAGGCGTTACCGTTGACTGTAAGTTAAAGTGGGATAAACACATTGAACTCACGGCCAAAAAACTTAGCTCGGCGGCTTATGCAGTGAGAAGGATAAGACAGTGCACAAACGTTGAAACAGCTAGACTCGTGTATTTCAGCTACTTTCATAGCATAATGTCATACGGATTATTGATATGGGGAAATGCAGCCGAGATAGGGAAAATATTTGTATTACAGAAAAGAGCAATTCGTTTTATGTACGGGCTAAAACGACGCGATTCTCTACGAGAGCTCTTTAAATCAATAAAAATTCTTACTGTTGCATCTCAATACATCTTCAATGTACTTATTTTTGTTAAATCCAATTTAAACCTCTTTAAAAAAATCTGCGATGTACATAGTATAAACACCCGCAATAAGAATAAACTTTATACGCCCTGCTTTAGGCTTAAAAAGGTTCGGCGGTCTTTCGTGGGTCAAAGTGTAAAAATGTTTAACAAGCTCCCTGACGAGGCTATAAATTTACCGATGCAAAAATTTAAAACATATCTTAAAAATACTTTGATGAATAAAGCGTATTACACAATAAGTGATTATTTGAACGATAAAAAAGTTTGGTCTCTCCCTACAACTTCGCCACTCCACACTTGATTACATTCTTTTGATATTGTGAAAAAATAACCTTACCTTTCTTTTTTTTAAATTTAATTACATTGACATTTAATTGTTAAACATGTACGTGTATTGTGATCTTCAAGTGACTGAAAGTATTTATTTTTCTAAAATGTTCAAACTTGTGAACGGGTGTTGCCAGGGGATCCTGCTTCGATCCTGATTCGAATTTTATTTTTATTTTTTGTTCTTAACCAATTCATTGTGGTTACATGATCACAAACATAACATGTTTTATTATATTATTATTATTTTTTTTACTTATATTTTATTTTATTTTTGACTGTACACAATCTAGTGTATGTATAAAGTTAATGAATAGCCCCTCTGGCATGCTAGGCGACCAAGACTGTTTCATGAGTTTCTTTCGGCATTTCTTCTCAGCAGTGGTCGTTCCGAAATGCTAGTAGTTTGTAGCTTTGAGACATAAAATATTATGATTAAATAATTAGTTATCGACGTGAAAAAGAGCCTTCTTTGAAGGCCAAGTTTCAATAAAAAATTTTGACTTTGACTTTGACTTTCTCTACATAATTGTTATTTAAGGCATTAAAATATACCTATAACCAGTTATGAGTAATTTTATTTTGATTAAATGGCAAAAATTTTGCCTATTTTATCAAATGATGATGGCGGGAAACATAGCCAAATTCTTAAGGAGATGGCGGGACGACAGACAAATTGTTAACTGAGTAGCCACAACTTGCAATAGAGAGAGACGAGTGGAAGAAAAAGGGGGAGGCCTTTGCCCAGCAGTGGGACACAACACCTACAGGCTAGTAAAAAAAAACAAAAAGGCACAAATTTTATCATAACACAGAATAGATTTGGTCAGGGACGACCTCAGTGAATGCACTTGGATACGATTTCAAATCACTGTAAAAAGAGAGATAGTGAGAGCACCCATAATCGAAGAGCTTGTATGAAGGAAGTTATGAGTATAGAGGAAGCGAGAGAGATATGTAATGATCGTAGCAAGTAGACATTCCAAGCCCTTAGAGAAACTGGCATATTAAAATGTATGTACTACTTCTATAAACCTCAACCAAGTGTATCGCATAATTTAGTTGTGGAGTTATGTCCGTGGAGATCTCTATCACAGGTTTCTTAGGAAACCTATCTCAGACACCACTCTCTCGCATTACAGCTAAATTAAGTTATACCTAAGTTAGTAGCGGTCGTGCGGTCGATCTCCTACCAGATGGCTCGACCTCATCAGAAGTGTAACTCAGTGTCCGGCAACAGAATGCTCCAGAAAAGCTACCAATAGAGATAAATGGAGAGCCATCGCAAGAGCAGCGGCCAAATCCCAGAAGACCGATCCTTAATCACGACCACTCTGTCAAGAGTGAACGACTAAGAAGAAGAAGAAGTTATTCATACACTTACTTTTGTAACCTATGTGAATAAAAAGTAGAGGAATATTTTATTTATTTTTATTTATAAACATCCAGAGTGTAAGATTCGCTCTAAAATTATGCAAAAGGAAAATTTTACAAGAAAAGTGAAATTCCCCGCAACGTCATAATTACTGCGACCTCCTTCAACCAACTTTACGCGACAGCTCGCATAACTTTTTATTTTTCAGGTAAGCTGGCGTCGTAAACACACATTATTAGGGCTAGGTCAGCCGTACCACGAATTATATAATGCTAAGGCTGTACGTCAGACCTAAGCCGCTCGTAAAGACAAATTAGCCGAGTACTCCTCTGTCATAGAAAATGACCAACAAGTCTCTAAACTAGCCATTACATAATATTGTAATGTGATATTTTTAAAGCATTATAGTGTACTAGCTGATTAGCTAGACTGTAGTACGAGTACCTAATATATTCCCACGGGACACGGGATAACCAAATGGCTGTAATTTTGAGAACTGGAGTTTACGTTACTACAGTTTGCAATACAAAAAGATATTTTATCTAAGAGTAACTCACGCGGGCAAAGCCGCGGTTACTAGCGGCTTCGCCGACTTCGTAACGTAAACTCCAGTTCTCAAAATTTCTGCCATTTGGTTATCCCGTGTCCCGTGGGAATATATTAGGTACTCGTATGCGGTGTCAAAATGAATCAAAAGTGACTTTTCATTCATTAAACGATCTTCGTCTGCTCCTTATCTACAATTTCCCGTGTACCACCACTCCCACCCCAAGTCCCTCTTTGTCCTATCCCGTGTCACGTCTATTTATACGTCAGTAGAAAATGCTCATCAGGTTGAACGACATTTGCTAAGATCCCATTTCCATTTATTTTATAGAGTAGCTGGTCTCTTGAAGTTCTTCATCAGATGTTCCATAATCTTCAATTTTTATACGTCAGCAGAAAATGCTCATCAGATTGATAAACTGTTGCAAATGTACCATTTCCATATTTCTTATAGTTTAGCTGTTCTGTTAAGGTTCTTCATCAGGTGTTCCAGTTTTCAAAATCAATTATAGCCTATATGTTGCCCAGGCTTAATAGCTATACAACAAAAAAGTTTCATTTAAATCCGTCCAGCAGTTTTTGCGTTAAACGAGTACATACATACAGACAAGAAATTACAAAAAAAATTTTTTGCTTAATTTTATTCTTTTTAAGTGTCCCTCTATCCATATCAGTCAAAAATGCTAAATGTACAGACAAAATACTTTAACTGTTTTATTATATGAATACATATAGATTAAAATTGGCATAGGTTTCCACTTTCTCATACTGTAATTATAAATCACATTAAAATTTGCAGTAATAATTTATGATTGGAGCCAATTTGATTGGCAAAAACCCGTCTGTCCGAGTCCCAAAAGCAGTAGATAAGTACTCGTATTTTTTCTTAGGTTACTTGGCAATAGTATATCTAACAACTAGCTTAGCTATACGGTGTGTGTATGTGAAAAGTTAATTCTTAAGTATTATTAAATTTCGGATAATTACTTATTTTTTTCCTTTATGTTTATTTTTAGCAGCTGTGTGTCACAGGGTTAAGACTTTCTCTAGATAAATAGTAATGTCTACATTTACGAGCCTGCCGTGGGAATCCAAACCTTAATGCCTTGCAATAAAGCCTGTACGTATTATTCCTACATGCTAAAACTCGTTCAGGTACACGTGTTGTTGTGAGTATACTCCAGTTTTAATACTATAAGGCAGTGGTTTCTAAAGTTGCGAGGGATATTCAGATTAAAATTAATTTAAGTTCATCATAACATGGAATAATGACTTGTTATTTTTGCTAGTAATGTTTTGTACACATTCATTAATGAATATTTGATTACAAAATACTCGATTCTGATATAAGGAAAATCATCGTGAGGAAACATAGAAGAAAAATACTTCTCTCAATATCAAACTAAAATATCAAAAAATATCATAAGAAGTATTAATTTTTATTTGAGGACGCCAGTGCAAGCACCAGACGGGTGCTCAGTCCACTCATATCTGGACCATTTCACCCATGAGAAGTATTAGATATAGTGTTATTTATCAGAAGTGGAAATAATTAAAAAATAATAGCAAATACGTGAAATGATCGACTTTTATTTAAAACAAGAAAATTAACCTTTATTACGAAAATAACTATCAAAAAACAATAAATATGCAAAAGAGCGCAATTCACACGTCCGCCTTGGACCGCAGTCGGAATCAGAAGAGCGAGCCCCGGCGGCGCGCGGCTCCCCCCTCCTTGGTCGCTCCCCGCACGACCAAACCACGCGATGATGACGCGGTGCGCGTCGCTATTGTGACGTAGTGCTAGACTTTTCTAACAATAGATATATTTTTTACTAGCTTTTGCCCGCGGCTTCGCCCGCGTGAATTTCCCACGGGAACAGTGCTTTTTCCCGGGATAAAAAGTAGCCTATGTGCTATTCCAGGTCATTATCTACCTCTGTACCAAATTTCATCGAAATCCGTCCAGTAGATTTTGCGTGATTGAGTAACAAACATTCTCACAAACTCACAAACTCACAAACTCACAAATTCACAAACTCACAAACTCACAAACTCACATCCAAACTTTCGCATTTATAATATTAGTATGGATTCGCAAAATTAATATAAAATTAGCACCAACATACTTTACCATTAAATTGTATGCACAACAAATTTACAGTTGTCTTTGAAGTTTGAGAAGCACTTGCTTACGGAGTATTTCTTTGTTACGGAGTTTCGGGCTTGGGCTCCCAAATAATTTACCTAGTCTTAGGATGTTTCTGTTTACGCAAACTAAATGAATAGCTCTTAAGCCTTCCTCTGTTATTTCAGCGTTCTGGAAGCAGAGATAAAATTATAAACACACATTGTTACAACGAATTTAGGATATAGCTACATTTATCTATCTTCTATATACTTTAAAGTCAAGTATAGTAATATATAATAACTCAAGAAGGGATTTACATAAAATTTTGCACACAAGTCGAGTAAAACTGGAATAGCATGTAGTGTACAGCTTTTATCAACTTTTCTGTACGTGTATTATAAACGTTTTTCATGAGTGTTATATAGTTTTTTTTTTTTAATTTATTTATTTTCAAACAAAAAACAATGTTACAATTTATGCAAACCAAAAACCACGAAGGTTTGTCCGGATAGCATATTCTTAATCTACGTTCAATCTTATAATTACGTTAGAACTTAAAATAGTTATGTACTTACACCTAAATTTGTTAGTATATTTTTGTATTTTCGACTGTTTGCAATGAAATGATTACTCACAGAATAAAATTTGCAATATTAACATTATTATCGCTTACCTACTGATCCTACTCCCGCTGGCGGACAGCGCATCGCACATCGCAGTTAACAATAGTGTCAGATTTATTTCCAAGGCATCTTATATTACTTAACGATTTAAGTACTTCGTTCACAATTTCAGTTTTTCTTCTTATGGAGTCTGAATGGCTATTCAAATGAATTGGGACCAGTATTTGGCCACGCTGATCACTCTGTCCTTGGCCTCGTTCAAATCGTCCACAATTTCAGTTAAGGGGTAGCAAAGGGTTCATAAGTTTTCTAATTGTAATATTTTGGATAATTATAAATAATTTTAAATATTTATAAAAATTTAGATATGTATTTATAAAAATTTGGTAATTGTAAATATTTTGGATTTTATTGACCCACTTCCTTCGTTTCAATCAGGTGAAATTTTGCCTGCAAATAGAGAGTTCTAATCTTACTTGAAAAATCTAAGAGAAAACAATTCCTTATTTTTTTCATTTGTTCGTCTGTCTGTCAGGAACCTTTCTCAAAACACTTTTTCATTTTTTCATTTTTCATTTATTCTTAAATTTACAAACAATTTATAATTAACAAAGGATATACAAAAATCTTAATCTTGAATTTTTAATTGAGAGTTATCTCAAGTACCTGTCAGAGACAAAGATTTCTTCCAAAATAATTATATTTTTGTGTCGAGAGTTGGAAAGGAAAAATGTACAGCTATATAGCTTATAGCTGTATAACCAAAGGTCAAACCGCTCCTATAACGAAGGTCCAATAAGGGTACACTTGTTGGGTATTTGACCGTCACAAAGCTAGGATAAAATTCTCGTATCTCCACTCTGAAACCTACCGGGCCAGTCAAACGTATATTAAAGCCAAATTAAAGATTTAGGATGTGTACAGAATGATTATTTTTTTAAAAGTGAAAATGCTGTTTTACCATAGAATAACATAACCAGATCACCAGACATCACCATAACATTATATTTGAAGTTCCTTTGTTTAATTCAGGTATTTGCTGCCAAGAACTTTAAAATTTATAAAATCTCTGTGTGCCATGCGAAAACTGACTTTACGATTGACTACACTTTATTTAAAAGATTAATCTGTAACAAAGTTGATTTTGTTTTACGTCGATATTTTTGTAGAAATAATTTTTTAGGTATCATCATCACATATTTAAGAACTATGTTCTTGTCGGTGGAGCATCCTCCATTTGCATCTATCTTCCGCAATCGATTTAACCTCCCTATACGACACAACCCTTGCCTTCTCTTTTATTTGATCTATAAATGCCCTTCTCGGCTTTCCTTTTCCTCTCCTAGCTTCGACTTTTCCTTCGATCAGGTATTTCATAAAGTTGTCGTGTCGTATAAGGTGGCCAAACATTTTTCCTCGTCTTGTCTCTTTTTAGGTAGGTAATTCAATAATTTATTTATAATCAAAACCAGTTCCTTACGAATACGGCGCGTCAAAAAAGGCCCTTTCAGGACACACCTGAAATGGCTTTTACTCTATAGTTTCGCCTCTGTTCCGTGGTCTCTGTAGTCCGGGAACACCATGTAATTAATAAAGCTAATTCTGCAATAGCTACGTCCCTGATGTTATATGAACACAGCCTTATTCCAGTGAAGGCTCGATGGCGCTGGAACTCATTTGCCTAAAATTGCTCCCAATTTATTAGGAATCCCAAAATAATTCTAACTCGGTCACAGACGATATAAACGGAATGTCGAGACTTTGTGACCTGTAACTGAATATAGATGCTGGAAGTTGTGTAACTTTAGGTCAGGTCGGCAAGATGGATCGGAGTAGCGGATTTAGGGGTGGGCATGAGGGTACGTGCCCCCGTACAGGTTTTTTGTGTACCTAACTACTTACTATGGAGATTCCATCACTCACAGTACAAATCAAAAAGTGTATTGCGCTTTCGTGGATCTGGAGAAGGTCTATGATAGAGTAAAAAGAAATGTGTTGTGGTCTACATTGTCTATGTATGGGTTGGGCAGCCATCTGATACAGGCACTGAAATATCTTTACAGAAATTCCAGTGCGTGTGTTAGAATAAATGGGAGCTATACAGACTGGTTTGATATCCAAAAAGGTGTTAGACAAGGATGTGTAGCATCACCTTGGCTGTTTAATTTATTCATGGATAACTGTTTGAATGATGTTGAATGTGGATTAAGAATGAATGAGTTACGCATCAAATGCCTCTTATATGCCGACGACCAAGTATTGCTTGCGTCGTCAGAAGAGGATATACAGAAGATGGTGACGGTTATGAATGACTCATTTGAATGTAAGGGTATGAAAGTGAATGTAAGCAAGACGAAAGTAATGGTTTTTGAAAGATGCGAGAGTGTTAAAAAAGCGAAATTGGTATAAATCGAGAGAATGTAGAACAAGTGAATGAATTTGTATATTTAGGTTGTATATTCACAAGGGATGGCAAGCACGAGGGTGACATTGAAAGAAGAGTGGCTGCTGGAAACCGAGTGAATGGGGCATTACATTCCTTTATGAACAGCAGAAAAGTGTCCAAGAATGCTCGTCGTCGGGCTGTTCATCAGGGAGTGTTAATGCCAACTCTTATGTATGGTAGTGAAAGTTGGGTATGGCAGAAACATAATGAAAGTAGAGTGAATGCTGTTGAAATGAGAGCATTAAGAAGCATGTGTGGTGTAAGTTTGAAAAATCGAATTAAAATATTGATGTGAGAGAAATGTGTGGAATAAAAGAGGATGTAGTGACCAAAATTGAAAAAGGAATGTTAAGATGGTTTGATGGTTTTGGTTGAGAGGATGGATGAAAAGAGATTGACGAAAGGTATTTATAACGCAGAGGTGAATGAAAGAGTTGGTCAAGGTCAACCTCGAAGAACGCACTCCAACCAGATTGCGGACCTCCTTAAAAAGGGAGATATTAGGAGCGCCCATAACCGGAGAGCATGTATGAAGAGAGTGATGAGTGTAGAGGAAGCAAGAGAGATCTGTAAGGATCGTAGCAGGTGGAAATCGCTAGTCTCTGCCTACCCCCACAGGAAAAAGGCGTGATAATATGTATGTATGTACAGTACAAATTATTAGAATTGATAAAATATACCTATGCTCTTATAAAATAACAGAATGAACACGAGTAAAACTCTTGCTTCAACAAGTGTATTTAATTTTATTTGCCCCTTGTACCCCTCCAAAAAAAAATGCTGGATCCGCCCCTGTAGACGATACAGAAATGGGTCATAGTGATAATCGATGTTACGTTCCTTTCTAGGCGTCCCATCTTTGTTGATTTATCAAGAATCTTATTTACTGGAAATGCGAATGTTTGGATGTGCGTGTGAGAATGTATGGATGTTTATTACTCAATCACGTAAAATCTACTGGACAGATTTTAAAGTATTTTTATAAGCGGACACGGATAAAGAATACGGCAGAATATTTCTAATACATTTTCTAATTTTTGCAACGTCTGACAAAAAAATAAATTGTTTTTTAAGTCTGTTAAAAAGGCTAGTTAAAATAAAATAAAAATGCAATAAACGTCAATTTGTGCCGGGTCACAGCGACAATGGCTTAGCCCATAAAATAGAAAATAAACAGTTTACGCGCATCAAGTTTGTTGGCGATACCTTTTAATACGTGCCTTCACAAGTTTGTAGCCGATGTTTTACTTTTTAATCAAACAGAACGGCGGCCATTTTGTCCCGACTGTAACTGGAGAAATTGCAAATTAGATGAATTTAATTGGGGTTTCATAGCGTCGGAGTGTTCCGCTTTTATTGTTTCTGTACTCTGCTCTTACGTTTGCCTTTTTTTATAGGAAATGTATTTCTACTTTTTATAGTCTTAATGAAAGTCCATCGATATATGAAAGTGGCCTGAGACTATGCTTGGACAACCTTAGTTTTGAAAATTTTCACGTGTTAAATCGACGTGTTAATTTCACGTATTGCTTCGCAGCGACGTACTGGAATCTCTTTTTTACCTTTAATATAAGCTAAAATATCATTATATATCTCAAGTGGACAAAAACTCCCTTTCTTTTCTTAAAATTGAACTACAAATTACTGAGATTCACTCAAAATACTGCCGTCTTCACCTTTTACTAATTGGACTTCGTTACAAATATGTTTACTTTCCAGTATTTCGTCTTCTAATTTAAAAAATCTTGCCTAAAATAAAACATAATTTTTTTTTACAGTGAACTTTATGACTCTTTTAAGAATTACCTAATAAGGTACCTAATTAAAGTACTTACAAACTTGTCAAAGAGTCTAGCTAAGACAAGATATTAAGAGAGTATCGTTACTCGTTAGGCACTTGAAAATCTTGCATCTCATCAATCTCAAAGGTTTCTTATTAATTCCTTCGCTAAATCACCTTTGCAGCGGGAGCAAAAAGATTTATGTAGCCCATCAAGCAACGTTGCAGTTTTCGCTCCCCTACCATGGAATTTAATTTTCTTATGGGAACTACTATGCTACCAATGGTATTATCTTGGCAATACAATAAATCTATAGCTAAAATAAACATATATTTTGAGGTGAAAATTCCGATTCGTATCGCCACCACAACACAGCGGGTCGGGTATGTGGGGCTGGAAGTTCCAGTGATGATACCGTGATGAGTTTAAATCATCACGGTGTACATTTGTGCGCTATATATCCGGGACTGCAGGTACTTACGACAAGAGAACAAGGCCCCATCATTCTTCTGTCTTTAGTAGCCAGTAGCTACTACACGTTTTATTTTATGAGTTCGATTCTCTTACCTCTGGGAGTAGGATATGCGGCTGCTAGGTGGGTCGACGATGTAAGAAGTATTGCTGGCTTGTCTAAGAAGTAAAAACCGGCCAAGTGCGAGTTACCAGAGAGAGCCCACTATTCAGCTAAGCGTGGCCTTCGAGTCTTACCACTCTTGTCTGTGTCTACCCCGTAGGGGATGAAGACGTGATTCTATATATGTATGCATGTAAGTGCGAGTCAAGCGCGCACACCGAGGGTTCTGTACATGCAAATCATCTTAAATTACTACTACTTTTTTGTCTTTAAACTAGTCAAAAACAAACTTACTTTGGAGTTCGATCCCTAGACACGTTCGAGTTCCCATAGTACCGTTCCCATAATCCCCCGCCTATGAGCGGTTGAGCTGGGAACTCATTAACGGGAAAATAAAAAGGTTTTATTACATATTTTTGTTGTAAAACCTTGCCCGTTGGGGATTTTTCAAACGTTTAACTTAACAACATTATGCTTTATGCGATATACTCGTATTTTTAAGATAAGATTACTATTGTGTTTTTAAGCTGTTTAGTGTTTAGCTGCATTACTTCAATGACAATAAACATAATTTGAAAAAATTGTGATACTGTGTCTGAAAAAAAAAACGACAGATTTCCAGATATTAATCAGGTGACTTACATACTTACCCATCCATGAATAATTTTATTCAAATTATTTTTGTTTAAATTACATTTTTGCGGCTTATCAAACAATGGAGTATCCTTAATACCACGCAATATCTTCTTTAATAATGCTATTGTTGTCTTTATGACGGTTTCTTCTGAACTTATTGAGATGTTTTATGTGGCATATTTACTGCACGAATATGGATGAATTTGTTGCGAAAGATATTGAGTCGTAAAAGCAGCTCATTGTGGTTATCGCTGAGTTAAAGCCTTATTGTGATACCTACATATTTTATCCAGTACCTACCTAACTAAAATTGTGAATGTAAAAATAAGTCTTTTTTAAACTACTTCGAAAAGAAGCTTCAATTGAGAGAAACATCTTATTCCTACATCCAAAATGTGGGATTTTAATTATAATATAGCTTTTTGAAAAAGATTTTTATAATTATAGACAAAATATATTCAAATTCAAGATCATATTCATTTATTCAAATAGAAGAACAATAGTAGTAGAATGTACCTAAGTTTTCCCTGGATATCAAACGAAATATAACATATATTTTATTAATAGTAGGAGACAACACGAGCGCAGTAGTATTATATAAAATATCATAAAAATTTCGTACTTTTGGAGAAATGACGAAAAAAAACTCAAAATGCTTTACATAACAAAATTTATCGCGACCTGAAATACTTGTAATTTATTTGCCCAAATAGCTTTCAGAGTTTCATTACTAAACCCTTCTATTCAAATAAAAGGCGGAATTAAACGGAATTTAGGCCTCACTTTGTTCCTTTGAAATGTATAAGTTGAGAACCTTTGATTTCTGAGTAGTGGTTTTGCGGTTTTGTTTCTTCCCATTGCCTCCTACCGTCTGTCTCCCAGGGGGCGAATTTAGGAAAAGGAACAACGAAAATAGTACCTAACTATTTATTTATAAAACTGTTTTTGAACCAAGTCAAAAATAATTATGAACAAATGGTGAACTAGAGCTAGAACATTCTCTCCTAGCTTATCATATAGGAGAAATGGACATATATGAACGCGCAGCACAAAAAAAACTCAACTTACATGATAGGTATGTAAACTATACACAAACCATAAACATTATTGGAATTAACCTATCCACCAGTAGGCGCCAACGATATTAGAATTTTATCATTGAACCTTCTAGTCCCGAGATGAGGACAGCTGGGAAATATCTAGTGGTGTAGTTTCCAATTAGTGGATAGCGATATTTATTTAGCGCAAAGTTATATATTTGGGACACGTTTTACGACACGACAGATATCAGCTGCTTCAACTTATTATGATGGACAAAATAGTAGAGCAAGAGACGTGCTGGAAGACGCAAAAAATCATGACTAAGAAACATACGTGAGTGGACCGGAGTCACCAGGGTTGAGGAGCTGTTTCGCATAGCGGCGAACAAAGAGGAGTTTGCGAAACTGACGGCCAACCTCCAGTAATGGAAAGGCACTACAAGAAGAAGAAGATTTATTAAGAGAATTCCAGCATAGCTACTATTCCGGTCGTTCTATATTTTGTTTTGTTTTGGGTAAAATTATGGGAAACTTCTAGTACCACATTACATTACAGTACATTGTCACCACAGAAATCGGAATGATGTACCCAGTTGCCACTCACTGGTAATCATTGGAAGTTTTTTTTCCCGATGTCTCCCAGAAGGGCCCGAGAGTGCGCCAATGGGAATATACTTGCGGTTCGACGGAATTTTATTCTATCGAGATTACATTGTGCGGTTTGTTTGAACTGTAAATATAGTGTGTTGCTTGCGTTTTCCTTTATAAAGTCTTTTGGTTTCTAACGGCCACCGGTTTTGTTTGTTCTCCCTGTAAAAATAGCTAACTTGACTACTAATAAACTGTGGATGTTCGTTACTCTTTCACGCAAAAACATAATAAAGTATAAAATATAATACAAATTTAAGATAAATTTAGTCCACTCACTATTTTACCTATTATGTACGATTCCTATGAATTTTATCGAAATTGTAAAGCTTTTAAATATTTTTAGAGATCTCAACTAGGTCTTCTTATATTAGCTATTATTATAGCGTGGTGTTCACGAATAGAATAAACGGATTAGTAGAACGGTATAGGACTATTACTTCCTTAACTATAACAATACATTTACAAAGGTTCTAAACCTTCACAGCACTCTTACATGCAAGCATTTAGCTACAAACTACTAGCATTTTAGAGCGACCAATACTGAGAAGAAACAGGACTACAACAGACAGAATCTACAAAGTTCGCCCCATATATTGAGCCCAGATTGACCCATTAAACGTAGTCATGCCCCGACAATACATAATTACGGCAAATGGCCGTTGTACGTCAAAAACAGGAACGTTACTAGATGCAATGATGTTTTCTAATGTAGATCTGTTCTTGGCATATACGAAAAATAAAATTATCTAGTCAAAAACAGCAACATTAATAGATGCAATGATATTTTCTGATATATATATCTGTTCTTGGCATATATACCAGAGATAAAATTATCTAGCTTTGCTTTTAGGTTGTAAAAACCAAAATAGACAGAAGAAATTAAGCGTAGATTAATCATAGCTCGACGCATAGATTCTAAATCTATAAAGTTAAGATACTTATATAAAAATCAATATATCTAAAATTTGGTGTCCTAAAAAAATTAGTTACTATCTGTCTATAATTCCACACAATCAGTGTAGATATTAAACTTACCAAATTGAGTGATTGATGTTCAAACAAAATTAAAATATGCAGTTAATAATATGTACTTGAACAAATAAGTAAACAAATAAGAAGCTATCGCAGCATTTTATTACTTAAGTTTCGATATTTAAAAGAATCTTCGATATTTTTTTATAACCTACATAGAAATACAAATAGACGCATCTATCATATAACCTCAGTGCCAAAAGCAGAAAGTTACTATACCGTTTCTAAACTTAGCCCGTAACTCGTCTCGCCGACCCTCCTTAGGTCACGTACGGAACCCTAAATTTAAAGGAAAACAGTCCAATAACTTGGCGCAAAGAGATTGGGAGCACATGGCCCGGTTTGCGCTTGAGCTCTTGTGGGTTTAATTCTGCTCCCGATTTTACGAGTGAGAAGCATTGTTAAAATAAAATGAGTAATTGCTATGAAAAAAAAAATATGTATTTCTCTTTACACAAATGACCAAAAAAGGAGTGTAATGTTTTCAGGGTTCATCTAGGTTTGTATGTATGTAAGTAGGTCTTTATAGTTCCTTATTCCACCATTATTGAACGGCTTTACAGATTTTGATGTGAGACGTATTTTTAGATTCCTTGCATTCCTCCTAGTGACAGGCTATTTGAGTTGTCAGTCGTGTTTTTTATTTTAATAATTAGCTTGTTTTGTTTTATCTTTTGATTGGAGCGGTGACGGCTCAGTTTGCTACACGTATCTATCTATAGATAAAATCTTTATTTGCAGCTACAAAACACATATACAGTTTCATACAACAATATACTTAAATCAAAAGAAATTCTAGTACAAAACAACAAAAAAATAAGTGTGTGCTGCAGCAATACAAAATGGTCACACCGCAATGTAAGTGGCACTGTTAACCGAAGGGCAATACACTGATTTTCAGTTGTGACCAGTGCGAGTGCGAGATACAAATATAGATTAAAAATAAATTAAATAGTTCAATGAGAAGAAAATGACAGCTAATAGAAAATGCAATGGAAGGATAGAAATCTAGTCAAAATCAATTATTTTTATTTACCTATATAGGCTTAAAAATAGCACTTATAAATCGTCACATTCTTGTTTTTTAGTTAGTTGACGTCATAAAATTACTTAAAGCTAAGGTTACCACCGCCTCTAAAGCGCAAGTGGAGAAGAGGCGGCGCAACAAACTCCACTGCTGCATTTTCTCCAAAGACGTCACTTTACAACATATGTCTTACATGTCTTAGTGACGTTCGACTTAACGTCAAAAAAAAGGTTCGAATTACAGGCTCTACAACTCTACATGTAAGAGGACTTTAGGCAACTTAAAATAATCACGCCTATAAAACTAAGAACACAATAAAAAATAGGAGCTTTTTCAAGCTGCTTCGCCCGCGTGAATTTCCCTCGAAAATAGTGCATTTTCTCATGATGAAAGGTACTTACCCTATGTCCTTCTCAGTACTTCTAACTATGCGTTTTTTTTATGACATAGGGCGGCAAACGAGCAAGCGGGTCACCTTATGGTAAGCCATCACTGCTGCTCATGGACAACTGCAACACCAGGGGTTTGTGAAATTTTAGGAAGATTGGTTCAGATTTAGAGATAAAGTTAACAAACAAACAAATAAATAAGTTTTTTTTTTATAACATAGGGCGGCAAACGAGCAAGCGGGTCACCTGATGGTAAGTAATCACCGCTGCCCATGGAAAAACAAAGAAAGAAACTCACTTTTGCATTTATAATAAGAGTTAGGATTTTAATGCGCCCCAGCCAGGATTTTGCTCCTAAATCTCCTATGTCTGGCTTTACACAATTGTCCACATATTTTACGTCGCTCACTTATCATAGTTGAATTCCTGTCGTCACGCCCGTCTAGATACCACAGAGTATTAATTTATCATTCGCACCATTAAACCTTCCGTTCCAGCGACTATCTATGACGTAGTGTTGTAATGTTAATGCTTAGACTGTGGATTCCCTCGAGTTATTGGATGATAAGATACTAAATGGTTGTATCATGTGGCCAGTGGCCACATATCATTAGATATTTTTATGTGTGTAACTCCCTGCGGCGGCGGTATTTCCGAATCGATGCGATATTGGAAGTTCTAATATAATTAAACTGAAACCTTCGATTTTTTTTTTTTTATCGAAGCCTACTTGCAGTTGGTCGCTACGTCGACCTTTACTGCTTCACCGGAGGAAATATGGCGACAGCCTCGAGGGCCATACAGCCGAAACAGTAACAGCACAAAGGGCTCCCAGGTGGGAACGAACCTCGGCTTTGGGCGTTACTCACAAAGCGGCAGAGCGGTATATTGCTCAATTTGCCTGAAGGGCCTGAGGGGAAAAACGTCCTGGGGCCCTATTTTTGAAAGTGTGACTCACCAAAAAAGCGTGAGCCGAATGATTTTTCATTCGATATCCATTATTCCGTATTTTTGAATTGTCTATGTCGAATAATTCGCAACGAGTGGTCTAAACCACTCGTTTTCGTATGATTTGGTAGTCGAACGTTTTTTACGTCAAAATCATGAATGACATAGACAACCGGATACGGATATAGATGGAGTCTATAAGATTTTTAATTTTTACGTTCCGTTTAACGCTTACGTTCTCTTTAATTGAAAATTCACGAACATTTTTTTTACGATTCGTTACCGATTCGGTTTTCGTTGCGTAGAAAGGAGCAGAATTTATTTCTCGCATTATTTTCATATCACTGGCAACATTGCTAGACGAGTGATTTCAAAAATACGGCTTTTATGTTTTTAGTGACATAATAGGACGAGTGCGACATAATAGTCTATTCGTTTTTCGGCGGTATGTCATACTTTCAAAAATAGGGCCCCTGGTGCCGCCGGGCGGTACCGTGTGAACGTTGAAGCGGTCCTACTACTTCGCACTCGATTCCGGCGAGTGCGGTGTCTATTTGAGTTACCCTGAGCCCTACTATTACCTCTAGAGTGATCGGAAGGAGGTTTAGCAACCGTAATGGGGTCGTCTGGATCGGTAAGGAGAACCTTCGAAAAACGAGTCTATGTCTTCTTGAAAGTCCGGTAACACTCTTGTGATACTATTGGTGTTGCAGTTGACCATGGGCAGCGGTGATCGGTTACCATCAGGTTACCCGCTTGCTCGTTTGCCACCCAATGTTATTTTTTCCATATTTTGGATTATCTGTTAATTAAATATTAGAAGCGGTGGTTAAAAGGTTCAAATCCTACGTGACCATATCGTCTCATTTAAGAACTAATCGAAGAAACTGAAATTTTCCAAAGAGATTCTTTATATAGAGCATGCAAGTACTAAATTCCACCCCTAAGGGAGTGGAATGGGTTGTTAATAAAATTCACGCGAGCGAAGCCGAGGGCAACAGCTTCTTCTTATCAAGTGTGTTATAATATAACAATAACACTGGTGTCATATTTAATTCAAGTCGCCTAAAGGCATCTATTCTATATATAAACTCTTTTCATCGAAAGCAATTCAGAAATTTCACCCCTAAGTGGCTGAAAGGGGTGAAAAACCACATTCACGCGGACGGAGCCGCGGACAAAAGGTAGTATGTTATATATGTATCTTATTCGCAATGCCTGGTATAATTTATTCGTCAAAAGATAAAGTCCGTGAGCAAATGTTAATTTATTATGCAGTGCATTAAGCCGGCATTCCAGTGCACGGCTCATATCTTAGGGCTGTCATGTCACTACGGGATCGGTGATAGTAATTATGAAAATTAATTGTCAGTTGACCAATTCCAAATGAGGCGCAATTCGGAATGTAGAAGGTGCAAATAGGAATGTCGTAGGTTACTTGCACCCAGTACTTGCAGTAGTACGTTACGTAGGTGTAGTAGTATTTGGCTTTCCAGAAGTAAGGTATCATAACTGTTGGATAAAAAATTAATATCTATATATGTATAGAACAGAAAATTCTATAATTTTGTGTGTTCTATTTATTTGTTTATAAATTTTTCTATATACTTATTTGAAAGTTAGATTATAATATAGATACTCAAAGTCTTATTATTCTAGGGGTCTGTCTGTCTTTGTTCCTTTTTGTGGTGTAGGGTCACTTCACGTAGGGTCAGAACAAATTATTGGCCATTCGTCCCCTAAAATTTTTAATGCTTCCACTTGTCCCCCTAATACAAAATATAGGTTTACAAAGTTTTCATGCAACCCAATTTCCGATTAACTACAAACAAAGCGTGGCATTATATTTAAACAACAATGCCTAAATAAAAATAAATGTTTACATACGAGTGTTCTCGTAACAGGCAAGCAAGGGAATCACGCCGATAAAGCCTTTTATTTCGCTAGAATGCATTAAACTTACGCAAACAGAGTACAGCACTATGTACACATATGAGAAGATTAAAATTGTACAATATAGACCACAGAGTAAGAAAATCCTTTATTTAAAAATGGGGAAAGTGTCGGTGTGTAAATTTTTCGCATAGAAGTTTTTTAGTCTGTGGTGTATGTCTTTAAATTCGCTGGAGTTTGTGCGAATTTTCTTAGGAAATACTTATTTTATGCATGGAATGATCGCAGCGTGGTACAGCGCTTTGCTTTTAGTTAATAATCTGGGAAGTCGGGGTGCGTCCAACGGGCTCGAAACTTGCCACTCTGATAAAATGAACATTTTATTTACCTACTGAGAATTGCAATGATAGAATTTTAACTAGAGTTGTATGAAGAATGTAGAGTCTCTTTTCTCTCTGTGATGGAAAATGGGTGAAGTAAACTTTACATATATAGAATCACGTCTTTATCGCTTACGGGGTAGACATAGCCAAACTTAACCACGCCATGGATTTTCACTTGTCACGTTACCGTCTATTTACATCGACATAACCTTGTAATACATATGTAAGTCATAGTTTTGTTCCAATCAGAGGATCTAAAAAGGTCATTTTGACAAATCAGAATATAAACCGTTTCCCATTTCCTAGATATTAAAAAATTAACCTTATAGGATCACTTTTTGGCCCACACCAGAGCACCAGGAAAGCCACCGACAAGATGGGTCGATTATATCCGGCGACACGCGGGCCCAGACTGGATGGCTAAGGCACGAGACCGACCACGTTGGAATCGAATAGAGGAGGCCTACATCCATAAATGAATATGATGATGATGATAGGATCACTTAATTTTTGTACAGGTATTTAAGAAAAAGGTAATGAATCAAATTATTATAGTGATTCCGATCATGCAACCTTTGATGCAACCAACGATCAAGCCTTTAAACAGAATAACACTGTACTAAAATATTTAAAAGCCTTTCATTAGCAAGTAGCAATCCCTTCCCGGCAATTAATTCAAGCCACCTTTTCATTAGAAGAGTTGAAACCAGTCATTTTAACCATCAATCATTCTTGAGACGCAACTCTCTCAAACTTTACTGTAAAATGTAAAACGCGGTCCGTGCCCGTGGTACCCTACGACTTTTGCCTATGTTCATCCCAAGGGGCAAGATCCTTTGGAAAAATCATTAATTTACAATATTGTCTAAAATTGACTTCGTAAATCATTTGTAAAAAAATTGTACCTTCATAAATGGACATGAACCATCTGATTATATATTTTTTATGCTAGAATTATGCAAATAAATTTCTAAATGGATAAACTTTTGAATGGAATTTGGAAAACGTTCTTTCAATTTTTTATTTTTTATGTTTCTTCTAAAATAATGAGATATTTTATTCACAACAAAACAAAAATTGATATAGTGATTTGCCACTCTAATAAAATGTTTTTTTTACGATTACTAAATCGTAACCAAATATAAGTTTTCTCTCTCGCTTCCACAATAAATAAATTATTTAAAAATATAAAATTCAAAATCATTCATTATCATACAACAGAAATCGTGAATACAATTAACAATTGTTTTTAACAACATTTTTACACTGAATAGCAAATAAATCCGACCTTTATTACCATAATAAAATAAAAAGTCTGATGTATTCAGAGAGTTAGAGTAGCTTTTCTTCACCGTAGAGTGCGAGTATGACATACCTACGTAACTAAAAATCGTATTGATAAACGAGCCAACATGAACCCCATGGCTTCATTCCAGTTGGGATTTTAGGCATAGAATAGAATCCCCACGAGAGCGATGCCTTCTTCATGAATGTGAACATTTTAATAACTCTCTCTCTCTCTCTCTCAGCCGAAAAACGTCCACTGCTGGACAAAGGCCTCCCCCAAGGATTTCCACAACGACCTGTTCTGCGCTGCCTGCATCCATGCGCAACCCGCGACCTTCTCCAGGTCGTCGTTTAATTATTGAATTTTACATAAACCGGCTAGCCACTGTCCTGGCAGAAGGGAATAACCCAAGAGAGCTGGCTTGATGTCATCAAGGAGGACATGCGTGCCAATGGTCTACAACTAAGGATGCCGAAGATTGTGCGAAGTGGAGAAGAAAAAGTAGGAAAGCGGACCTTGGGCTCCGATTAAAAGATGCGTAATCACCCAGGTTTAAGTCCAAGACTGGGTTAAGACCCAGTTATCACCCACTTCAATTTATGGACTAAAATGGCTTGTAACCAAATGAGAGAGAGCTATTAATTGCAGATTTTTTTGTATTAAAAACAGGTATCTTAGTAGCGTTCTGTATATAATTAGTTACTCTAAGGTCAAGTCCCTTTAAGTACTTATAGAATAGAAAAACAAAAGGGTTTACCTTCCTATATCATTTGAATTGTCGTACATGTGGGACAAACTGCCGTGTTTTCGCATAATGGCGCACCGTGTATACAAAATGGCGGCAGTTTGTGAAGTGGCCGGGGCAGTTTATAAACTGACGTTGGTATCAAATCTTTAAAGACTAAGGTTTTTTACACTTTCGTATGCATCTTTTGCAAGTACATATTTTGATCTAGGAATCTTTTTTGTTGTCAATATTTTTTCTTAGTTAACAAAACAGATTTTTCTGGAAACACCATATAATTTTTATATGTATATGGGACGTATGTAGGAACCTAGGTATATTCCTTCGGCTTTTATTTATTGCTGTATAAAACATAGATCCTCCTCCTTCCCCCTCAGTCGTATTCCTCATCACTGAGGGTCGTGGTCATTATATGGAATGATAAAACACACAACGACTATCTTGGCAATGTTAATGGAGTGGTTTGCCATTGCTTTCTCCATTTCATACACTAGCTGATAATCATCAACCAGAGTACAGGTTTCCTCACGATGTTTTCCTTCACCGGAAGCAAGTGGTGGTCGATGAAAACTACCATACATGATTCAGATTGGTATTAAAACTCATGTAGCACAGGCAGGATTTGAAACTGGGACCTTTGCAGCTACAGGCGGGCGCCCTACCACTCGGCCACCACCGCTTCAGAAAGTTGATCTATAAATTAGCCAAAAAAATACTCTGTATCTAAATTTTAAGCCAAGACAAACGATTTCGGTTCTAATAATAACAATTTACTAGTAAAATCTCATACTCAGAGCAACCAACATTAATAATATCCGTTTCCCTAATGTCATTAGTTGAGCACCAGGTGTGCACCAATCGATGAGTTCCTAACTAGAAGTGGGCCAGCGTTAAATTAATTTTTAATTGATTCCCCCAGTTTCGAAGACTTATGGCTTATTAGTGTTACAATGTTACACTGATATAATGGATAGTTCATTTGTATACATATTAATTTGTATATATGTATTCATTTGGAGGTATCATAACTAACATACATTATTGTGACTGTTTCCTGTGCAGGGAGACTATGGATATCAATTTGCATCGATCCTTACAGATCTCTCTCGCTTCCTCTACATTCATCACTCTTTTTACACACGCTAGCCAATTGATTTATGGACGCATCCAAATCGATGATTGTTATTTATATACTTTTTCATACAAATACTACCTGCTGGACGGATTTCAATGAAATTTCGTGCACCAACTGTTCCGTGTACTTTTCATCCTGAAGTTCCTACGGGAGCAGAGACCCAGGGCGAAGTTAGTTTATATTAAATTCTCGTTAAACGAAATACAGATGAGGTTATTCCGCCAAGGACCATCCTGGCCGCGGTCCAAGTGGGGCACTGCGCATTTTTTATTACAAGTCCGCACTCTAGATAATATGCCTTGGGCCTCGCTCCACCGCGGTTGTTGGGAGTAATATTAATAAACACTAATGATGGTTGCAGAGGCAAGTATTTTTTAGTTTTTTTTGCACGAAAGTAGGACAAAGAAAACTGCTCTTCGTAATTCTAAGTTCATTTGAGACCTATCTACACATGACTACATGGATATCAGAATCTGAACAGGGTACGGATTTCACAATCGTCTCAATGGAATAGGGGACCGGCCAAGGTATGAGAATTGTTAAAAATATATAATTTTATGATAGAATACATATAATTAAACGACTTTTCAGCAGGACTTTATTCTCCTAAACTAATTTATTACAGTTCAAACTTTTGGGAGAGTCCATTTTCTACGCGTGACGTCATATTAATTAGTAAGGGGCATTTTGGTATCGCCCAAACATAGCTTAAAAAATGTGAATTGTTTTTTGATATATCTTGGGAAATGCTTTGGTTATTGATGTAATTCGTTTAAGGATGATTCTATTATTGTGAGATATTTCAAAGGAGCATCAAAAATAAAAGTTGTCCGGTCCCCTATTGCTCCAGCGAGACTAGCGATTTCCACTTACAGTTCTCTCTCGCTTCCTCTACCCTCATCACTCTCTTCATACATGCTCGCCGGTCTCTATCATCGCTAATCTCTGCCTACCCCCACGGAAAAAGCATGATAATATTAATATATGTATGTATGTAAATGGAATATTCTTTTCTATTTTATTGGGTGGCGAACCAATCGTGGTTTAAAAAGTTAATCTAAAAATCGCTGTACAAAACTATGTTCATATGACCGTTAAAACGTACCTATACAAACATTGTATACCACTCGCTCCCCCGGGACCGTCCGGTAAATTAACTTAGCACGTGGTGTTCTAATTAAAAAGTTTGCGGATTGGAAATAAAACGCTCAGAATGTTGGCCCCAACTTTTATGGCGATGAAATTTTCAGCCTTTTCGGGAATGACTGCGGTAGATTTTTTATGGATGATGTGTGTGAAGAGTTATTGTAAAACCAAATTTTTGTCCGTGGTTTTGCGCGTGTATGCATCAATGTTTCTTACATCACTGCTCATAAAGAATTTATGTTTTTTTTTTATGTATTTAAGTACGAACTCACTTGTAACTCTTCTTACTAGGTATCATAATTTCTAAACGTCTTGACATATATGTATAGAGGTAACCTTAGGTGATTTTCTATGTATTTGACAACTTTAATTCATTTCATGATGATTGGTTGATTAGTTGAGGATTGAAAATGGAATAAACATACACATTCCCTTCCATATTTTTAAGGTTATTAATTAAATTAATCATGAATTTTAATCACATTGAATATCATCCTATTATAGGATGTAAAGTAAAAAAACATTCTAATGGTAAATCACAAATATGTGGTGATATGGTATGAAATAAAATAGTACCCAACTCAGGTGTAGGTACCTTGAATATTTTCGGATACTAACATTCCTGTTGTGTGGTACAATTTATAAACGCTTTGACAATTACTCTTGTAGAGTATCTACTCTACTTCAAAAGTTTTGGTGCATATGATGTGTGAATTCACCCCATATTATTGCTCGTAAGTCTGTGGTTAAACAATATAATTTAAGCAAAATAGAAAAAAAAATTAAATGCAAATATAAGTAAAATTTATCAATTTTTACAAATAAAAATTGAGTTATACAGTAATATTTATTTTATATTCTGCTTATATTCTTGCAAATAAATTACAAATTTTTCAGACATCACTTCGCTTCTGACTTACAACTCACGCCAAATATTTACCACAGAACTTTTCCAATAAATGTTACACGAGCCGACAGTTGTCGTTGTGGTTTTTCGCATTGTTGTCGCCAGTTTAAACCGGTTTAAACCGCTTCAAGGTACTTAATCACTCTTACCTACAGGCTCGCTATAATATAACGTAGCATCGCTTGTATGTATTTTGTAGATTAAAACACAGGCGCTAAGTATGTAAGTGCTAATGATATTTTGAAAAATGTTGTGTCTGGTGAGGCATTGGGTAATCTTAGGCTGAATATGACACTACTGATAGAGATTTTCTTTATGGGTTTGAAGGAACCAATGTTTATATGGTAAGTCGTAAGTAGTATATAAAAATACGTTTTTACGATCAAAAATATAATAACGTACAAATAATACATCTAATCACAATCTGACGAACATTAACAATAATCAAAACGATAATATCAAATCAAAACGAAATTTTCTTGTTTCAACCCAACTAATTTAAACAACGATAAGAAGACAAAACGTAAGCTAGTGATGGATAACAGTCCTTAATCTACAAGCCTGCTATGTTTTGTGCCAAAATTGGTTTCATGTGGTAAGGGCGGTTACATTCAAAAGTTCTGGTACCTCTGATTGGGAGGTTACGGTAATACCGAATAGCTTTTGAGGTATCCTTCGTTTTGATTCCGAATGAGGGTACGATTAGTGAGGTCAGCTTTCGGAAGGGTTGAAAAGTTATTTTAATTTAAAATATCTACCTTTGACAAAAAGAACAGAAATCTGAAATAGGGAAAATATGAAAATCTTAAATCTGTAAAGGGTGTCTGAGGGTGACCATTTTTATCCACGAATAAAATTTTCACAACAGGTTTGGATGATGAAATTTAGTAGGTTTTCAAAGAAATCTGTCCGGAAATTTATACATTTTTCCCCAAAGTTGAGGAAGTATTGACCATTTAACTGAGTTGGTAAACAAAAAGAAAAACAAAATATACTTACCGTAAAATTGATCTCAATGTTTTTTTTCATTGGTATTGTCATCGAAATCGAACCGCGGTACTTCGGTAGTGAAACCCATTCGCTTAGTCCATAGTCATTCGACACCTCGACACCATGTCAAAACTGTCTTCGTACAAAAACTAATAAGTTTTCGATGATGCTTATTTTAAGGCATGGGCGCACAGCGATTGTATAAAATGCTTATTTTTCCGTTTATATCGTATTTATTTTATACTAGCTTTTTCCCGCGGCTTCGCCTGCGTGAATTTCCACAGGAACAGTGCTTTTTCCCAAGATGAAAGGAACCCTATATCCTTCTCGGTACTTCTAACTATATGTAAGCGTCAGGAAGATTGGTTCAGTAAGTAGATCGCATTTTGCGAAGAGGACAAACAAATAAACAAACTCACTTTCGCATTTATAATATGAGATAGGTAAATCCTATCCTATTTTATAAATTTGCAAAAATATTTTTTATTTTATCCCGTTCATGTTCCAATGGAACGTGAAATACAACAGAACATAAATAAAATAATATAATAGAACATCAATCGGGGCAGCTCAATTTAGTAATTTCAGTTCAATCTTCACTGACTTAACCCACACATGATATAGATTACAGAATACGATTTTTTCACCGGTCACGCGACACCTGGCGCGAGTATTATATTATTTTCCTCGTTAGCCACTCGATACTCGATACGGAATATTCGACTCGTATCGATTACGGAAACCGTAGAAAGTTTCGAAAAATTAATAAGCTCGTGCTGGGAGCAGCTGTCGCTTGTGACTTATTACGATAATTTTCTTACGTGTGTGATATATTTGGTCGCATGTTGTTTTGATGGTTTTTATTTTTTTTTCGAAGCCTACGGGATATCATTTCAATTTCATATCTATCTTCTATATATATAAAAGAACAAGGGTGATTGGTAAATCAACGCCCAGCCTATAACATAAAAGCTATAAACTTGAAATTTGGACCGAAGTTTTATGTTAATACGTAGTGCTCAGATAAGAAAGGATTTTTTCAAAATAAGACCCCTAAGGGGGTTGAAATTGAGGGCAATGATTGTATGAAAAAAAATTAAAATCTTCACTGATTTACTTGAAACTTGGCAAGAATGCTTCTCAATAAAAATAACCAATGGCGTGTTTCAGCGTTTTTTGAAATTCAACCTCTAAAGGGGTAAAAAAGGGGAGGTAAACTAATTTATCATCACAAAACCGAAACTATAAAAGCTATAAACGTGAAATTTGGTTAGTGTCTTCATTATACAATATACTGCCCACATAAGAAAGGGTTGTTCACAATTTCAACCCTTACAGTCCAAAAAATGGGGTGAATTTGCGTACCTTTAGACAAATCCCATTTGAAATTTCGCCAGTCACAAGCAATGTTCGTTGGCCTATCGGTAAAGGCCGCGGATTGTTTTTTTAAGTACAGGGTTCAAATCCTGCCAGATGTGACTTTTTTTCCAATTTTTTTTTCCTTTTGTATTAGTTTTTTAGAATTCTATATTTTTTTAAATATTTTAGTAAAGAAATATTTCAAGAAAGTAGCTGGAAGTAGCTGGATCGAATCCTGCCACTAACAATAATTTTCTGTTTTCGTTTTTTATTTGTTTTCTAGAATTATTTTCTTACTTTTTTTTTAATTTTGAAAAGAAACGAATAAATTCATTTGCAAATTTATTTCCGGTCATCTACTGATTGTGACAAGAAAAATATCCAATAGATGGCGTTGATAAAATGAGAAATGTAAGCTGAAATTATTTCTCAATATTTTCAATAGATGGCGCTGCGCCATTTTGGTGATTTCTACTTCGCGCTTATTTAACAGCATAAAGGGGTCGTGGGTATAATAATAAAACAGTAAAGATATTTTGTCTGTACAGTACATTTAGTATTTTTGACTGAAATGGATAGAGGGACACTTAAAAAGAATAACAGACAGCAAAAACATTATTTTGGAATTTTTTGTCTGTCTGTCTGTCCGTCTGTATATGTATGTACGCGTTTCACGCAATATCTGCTGGACGGATTTGAATGAAACTTTTTGTTGTATAGCTATTAAGCGACACGACAAGAGCCTCGCTCTTAAATTTTATGATGATGATGATGAGCTATTAAGCCTAGGCAACATATAGGCTATAAGTGATTTTGAAAACTGGAACACCTTAACAGAACAGCTAAACTATAAGAAATATGGAAATGGTACCTTTGGAAAAGTTTATCAATCTGACGAGCATTTTCTGTTGACGTATAAAAATCGAAGATCAGGATCATCTGATGAAGAATTCCAAGGGACCAGCTACACTATTACATATATGAAAATGGCGCCTTAGCAAAAGTCGTTTAACCTGATGAGCATTTTCTGCTGACGTATAAAAATTTAAGTTTATGCAACATCTGATGAAGAACTCCAAGAGACCAGCTACTCTATAAAAAATGGAAATGGGGCCTTAGCAAAAGTCGTTCAACCTGATGAGCATTTTCTACTGACGTATATTTATACCTCAGTAGAAACACGAAGACAGGACACGGGATAGGATAAAGAGGGACTCGGGGTGGGAGTGGTGGTATACGGGAAATTGTAGATAACGAGCAGACGAAGATCGTTTATTGAATGAAATATCACTTTTGATTCATTTTAACACCGCGACTGTACTACGAGTACCTAATATATTCCCGCGGGACACGGGATAACCAAATAGCTGAAATTTTGAGTACTGGAGTTTAGGTTACTACAGTTTGGAACACAAAAAGATTTTTCATCTAAGGAAAATCACGCGGGCGAAGCCGCGGGCAGCAGCTAGTATTTTCATATAGACCATTAAGGTCTATATGGACGTAACCCGCTCGTTTTACGTGTACGTTACATTTCGCAGTATCAACCTAGTATCCAACAAAGTTCAAGTTCACTTTATATCATAGAATAGAAAAGCCGTCAGCAAAATATGATATTTTATTTTTTAAACTTCTGATACTTATACTTAATTGTTTTTCTGTGTTTATTTTATGTAAGTTTGTCATAGTTAATTTGTCATGTATTTTTCCGAACAAAAAGTTAATTGTCACAACTAATCTATATGAACTAATTACAATGCACATTAGCATTAGCAAAATGAATCCATTGAACTTCCATATAGTATCATCACAAAGCAGTGTGACTAGAAATTCAGCCAATTCAGCCAACATTATGCATGTATGGTACGGCACATTCATATTGTTGTATGGCTTTGAAAGTATGGTTACACAATACAACTCGCGGTTTGCGGTCGTTTAACTATTCGCAGAACAATCAGGGAAGTGGTTAAGCACGTAGTAATTTATAAGGTGACCATGTGAACTTTGGAGCTTGTATTGGAAGATTAAATTTGGAACATATAACTATGTTCCAAGTAAGAGTTGGACTCGCACACCAGAGGATCCGTACTTTAACTAAACCAGCACAGAGGCAGTAGTAGACAGTAGCAAAGGAATATCTGCCTTTACAATTTTCAGATTTATTCCTTTAAGTTATTTCGTATTTCTAGGTCAATGGGAAATAAGAAAAACTGCGAAGTTTGCGACATTTCCAGTCTTTGATTGTATCGCTGATGGAAATCGTAAACCCAAATGATTCATATAAATATATGCCTTTTCAGGTTGGTAAATAAAAAGGTCTCGACAGACAGACTTACGGATAAAAAAGTGCCTATAAAGCGCTGGATAGACAGAAAAGACAGGGGCGGAGATAGGGCGCAAACGAGTAAGCATCGTGTCTGTACCTTGTCTTTTCTATATGTTTTGCGTCGCAACGCTTCTATGATGATGATGATGATTGTGTCCGACCGATTTCGGTCATGGCGACCACTTCAAGAATTAAGGGCTCTCTCGTGCGCTCGCATGTGGCTTAACGCTTCTATACATTTTGTACGAAAGGAACGCGGAATAGACATATGTCCGCTTCATGTCTGCGTTTTATGTCTTTTCTGTCTGTCCAGCCTTAGGGTTACGTTCTCATCTTTTGAGGTCCGGATTTAGCCCAAATGGTTCTGTGTCCCACTGCTGGGCAAAAGCCTTCCCATTTCTTTTCCACTTAACTTAACCACTGCAGTAGTCGGAACATCGATGACAAGTCCACTGCATGGCCATCGATGTTCAGAGTTACACTCCCTGCTAAAATAAAAAAATAATTCCAAAACCATCCTTTTTACTGGGTTCATACTGTCAGTAGTGAAACTTTAACCAGAGTATCCATACAAGCTATCTGTGACGAATTCGCTTTTCTATTTAGCATGGAGCGTGGCCAATTGAACATTTTGTTCACAAAAACCTACTCAGGCACAGCTTGGCGGTTTATTTGATGGCACGCGACTGTTTGCGATGTCTTGGATCTTTGTCTACTGATTTATTTATAGCTTTTGCCCTCGGCTTCGCCCGCGTGAAGTTCATTTTTGGTCCATTTCATCCTTAGGGGTGGAATTTCCAAAATTCCTGTTTCGTCCTTGCAAAATTTCAAGTTTCTACGTTTAGCGGTTTCGTCTTTGCGTTGACTACCAATCAGTCAGCGTCCAATTTTAAATCTATACCTACCTAGATTTATAAACATACTACATCACGTTGCTGGAATACAGAATAAGATATCTAGATTTTACTAAAGTGGATGGATTGTATAGATGATGCGTATGAAGTTAATTAAAAAGATGTGAATGAAAGAAAAATAGGTACTAATTACTCTCTCCAAATGATAGAGACGTTCAAAACCTGTTAATATAGTCATAGGATTTTTTTTACTATAAACAAACTTAAACACTTTTCCTAAAAACCATACAAATAAAATCTAAACTTTGTCACAAAATGTCAAAGAAATGCGCAAAACGTTTCAATTCGCAACTTAATCGTTTCATAAAATGTACATTTTAGATTTTATTGCTCAGAAATTAAAATACAAAATTCTTTGACATCCAATTCAATTTCTAGTGCGTTATTTTCAAAATTAATCCTTACTATTTTGAACTTTATATCATTTAAAATAAGGCGTAAAATCATTTGAAAATGAAAAATATCGTCCACGAACCGTTTTGTAACGTGATATAATTTTCCATACTATTGAACGGTTGTATTGAAAGTGGATGTATGGAGCTTGCGTTGATATATATTTTTCCATTATTTACCTAACACATTGGATGTGTGTTTGTTTATTTGTAGTATATTTATTGTACTAAGGATACATAATTGATAGTAACATAAATAGAAAGGTAAATTCAAAATGGCGGACTTATCCCATGAAGGGATCTCTTCCATTCAACCAACGATAGATTGAGAGGAATATTTGTTAGTGTGTTTATTGAAAACATAGTACATACTACGAAGTAAAACGCACGCTAAATTGAATACTAACTGTTGGCCGCAGCTACGCTTGCAGCAAAAATCATGTGTTATTTGTTATTGATATTTTTAGATGATGTCCAATTTAAACTTTGAATTTTGGGGCGCTTCATTGGGTGCGCTTGAAAAGGGATGCGCTTCGTAGAATACCTCAATAGTGTCTTGTGAGTTTTTCATACAAAACTCTTATCTCATAATGTGCTTTCTGATGGAATGGAGATTCAGATATAGTGACAGGTTGCTAGCCCATCGCCTATGAGTGGAGGAATCCCCAGTTTATAGACCTTTCCCTCTATTGACTTTTACAATCTGCGCGGGAAGAGAAGCAGCTGGTACATTCTATGCTTTTTCTTCACTCCCAGACCAGCATGGAAGCAAATTTCATCATATAAAAATAAAATTCTTTATCTATCATATTATGTATATTAATGTATGTATGTGAGTAGCCCGTATCACATAGTCTATGTGACGCCTAGAACAGCAGTCATGTTTTAAATTTACGTTAAATTAATTAAATTGATAGTAATAATGAAATTAACACCAGTCCGTGTGAAACGGCGGCGCCCGGACAACCGGACACGTCCGGACGCCACCGGATGTACCCGGACACAACCGGAACAAACTCGACACTGGCGGACAGCTCACGGATATCGTGAAATGAAATGGAATGCTTTTGGTACACTCAACTGCATGTAAAGTCACCGTGTATGGAACTCTATGCGGTGGCAATAATAGCGAATTTGCGATGAATTTGCATAGTACTTGACTGTGGACTATGTATGTTATGTGTGATAGGTATGCTTTTTAAATGTTTACTCGCCGTAATACGGCGAAGGCGAAAGTAGTTTCAAGCCAATAATATAAAATTAAATATATGTATGTATAAGTACCTATAGGTAGTGGAGTATAAAACAGTGTCTTGTTGTATTTTAATTTAAAAAAAATAGCAACAGTATCCATACTTACTGATTTTGAGTTAAAATTTTCCAAATGTTTTGGGTTGGCTGTAAATATTTTCAGCTTTTATTCATTTCTATCATTACAGACATATCATCTCTTTCTTAAAGGATCAATAACCGTTCCCAAATTGGAGATTAACATATAAAACCATATCATATAACCATATTAACATGTTAACCGGGACACGCTTCGTCCATTACCACGACATTCGACTAATGGCAGCCGATGGGCAAAGCGAAAATGTTATTTATGGGTGACCAGCCGAATTTATTTATTGATACTCTTTTTTGGATGCCAATATGTTTTTGCAAGGAAGTAATAATAGACATGTTTTTTTTATATAACATGGAAAGAAAATGGGACATAGTATATTGTATTCGCTCGTAAAGTCGTTACTGTAGCACAGTATGAAGAGAATGACCACAAGTGCAGTCGCAAGTATTGATATGCATCCAGGCCTTATCACATTGTCCTAAGGATCACAGTCATTTAATTGTAAGACATATGTTGTAAAGTGACGTCTTTGGAGAAAATGCAGCAGTGGAGTTTGTTGCGCCGCCTCTTGTCCGCTTTGGAGGCGGTGGTAAACTTAGCTTTAAGTAATTTTATGACGTCAACTAACTAAAAAACAAGAATGTGACGATTTATAAGTGCTATTTTTAAGCCTATATGAATAAAAACAATTGACTTTGACTTTGATCGATGTGTTTGCATATTAATGATCGTGACTGTACATATCGCTCAGAGCCACATTTGCTTCATAATTTGTACTGCCGTCCTGTATTCTTGCAAACATTAGACTTAGAGAAACGTACCAATTTGATATAAACCAATTTACAACTTTTTTGATAAGAGATTTATTTTGCCTTGCTGTTTCATCCCTCTTTAATAAATAGTGTTTCTTCGTTCTTACTAGCTAAATCATTTCTAGACAACAAATCCAGTAAAAACATATGAATTTTGAGATTTCTAATAAAATTTTCTCCAAGAAAATCTTGTCGATGGCAAACAGAACGTAAATAGTCCACATTAGGCCGGGGCTTCTCAGCCTTTTGTAGCAAATTCCGGGGCCGCTGACAATGCTTGTCGCAGTCAAAGTGTTCCGGACTTTGGGGAATGTTCTCTTTGGTTCTATTGCATTGAACCTATCAATCTGTATTAATGAAATTGGACGCTGATTGACTTTGGTATATCAACGCGATACCGCTGAATCTAAAAACAAAAAAAAATACAGATAAGAGAGGTTAAAGCGTAAGTGAACACTAAATTACTTTCTAATTTAGGAAAAGGGTAACTAGGGCGAAGTTGAGGGAAATATTTAGTGTCTTACTAAAGTCGCAAGCTGGAAAAAAATCGACGTTTCAAACTACTTTTTCGATATTTTACAATGAAAACCGTGAAACATCGTGAAACCTTCAAATATTCAAATGACAAAACGGAACGCGCCTTGACTTGACGTCATACATATTAGATTTTTTGCTGCAGATTATTACCAGATTTATTGAACATGTAAAATAAAGATGAAGATAAAGAACTAACCAGAAGCGCCAAATGGAACACACCAAGTATACGACAATGCTCTTCTATACCTGTGTCATGGCTTCCTGGAGAATGCCCAACTTTCGCCTTTCATGTCCAAAAGTTGAAATGTTTCAACGATGACAATCACGGTGCCGCCGCCGTATGTAGTTCGTAGTATGTTCTAAGGAGCTGTGTTTTGTAGTATGTGATTAGTTATTTTAAGACAAGATATTTAAATAGCGATATGCTAGAAGTTATCGTCTATGGCGACGTCTATTCATAAAATAGTCAGTGTCAGTGTCAAGCTTTTAACCATTGATAATAATATGTGATACCTATGATACACGATGTTTTAACCCCGCACGGTGATATCGAGAATATCACTGAAGGCGCGCGCTACTTATTTATTTATTTGTTTTTCGGGGTCTTACAGCTAAATAATATCTGTAGATAAAATACTCATTACGTTATAACTATGCTAATGACAAGGCTCTGCCTATTGATTTTACAACTATTTAAGTACTACGACTTCTCAACAGAAGTCTACCACGAGCAACAATCAGTTTTGCGTTTTGTGTGTTGTGAAAGGATCGAACGTGTGTTTTCTTGCAAATGTTTTGGCCGTACACAAAAATTAATTGATGATCTTATCTTAAATCATAACCCCGCCTTTTATACGTGATCGGATAAAACTGAAAGGAAGCTACCAGCCAGGTCCTGAGTCACGACTCGTATCTCCGGATTCATCTTCGGATATATCGCCGGTAGCTCCCGTAAATATCGTGCTCACTATCACCAGATAGCGTCGGAGTGTGAATCATCCGTGTGAACGATGACTGCTTCGGTTTATTATTATTTGTGCGACGAATTCACAGGATGAAAGGTGTAGAGAATTTAATTGACAATAAGAAAATGTTTTCAATTTGGTTTGGATTCATGCTTCTCAGTCTCAGTGGGGACGGGGACACAGCATAGGAAACAACAGGAATACATACATGGTTAAATTTCAAATTGAATACCTAATTTAATTGAAAGACATTTACAGGTACTTCAACCTTACCATCCCAATATATTTTTGATAACATTATGCATGTCAGGAAAAATATTTCATCTTTCAAAAAAGTTTGTGATGTCACAGAAGAGGCGGTGCTACAAACTCCACTGCTGCTCTCCAAAGACGTCACTTTCCAAAATATGTGTCTTACTATTAATAAAATAGGAATACAATTAAATTATAAAATATAATAGCTACAAACGAGCATATCGAAACGACCACTGCTGAGAAGAAATGTCTCAACAATTTGTGACTAGTCATGGGCCGGATAATTGTTATTACCGTGAAAACATTAGCAATTGTAAACATATCGTTGGTGGTCTTCAAAGAACAATTAACCATTTCATTCTTTTTATATTTTTCTAAAGTAACAATAAAATATATAATGCATTTAATAAAATACTGATACTTCACCTTCGGCACTTTATAAATACGTAAGGCTTATAAAATACTTGCGTTGTAATAAATTATAAGAAATCTGGGTTCCGGCTAGCCTGTTATCCTTCCTCATGACTTCTGATTTGAAAAATGATGCTGAATCATAAACAGAAAGAATTTTTCAAATCAGATCGATAGTTCCAAATATTAGCACGATCAAACAAACAAAAAAGCCTTGGCTTTTATATCAGTACATATAGATATACTAGTCTCTCGCGAAGCCTCAGCAAGGTCTGAGGGGAAAATATAAGAAGAAAGAAGAGAGAGAAGAGAAAAAAAATAGAACAATATTCACACTATTTTCCTGTCATTTTGGTTGTAAATGAAACATAATCTACGTTACGGGTGGAAAGTGGATCCAATTAATAACCTGTGTAGGTAATTATTTTGTGTGACCTCACGCTGGCCGTTTTAATTTTAAATTTATGGTTAACCATATAGCGGTTGAATATTGTGATAATTAATTTAAAGTTTAAATTTTATTTAATTGGGTCATTTTGGCAAAATGGTGGTTGTTACTCAGTCGGTTAAAAGCTGGTTCGATTCTCAGGCCCGACATTTCTGAGCTTGTAGATCAATCTGACTCATTGAATGGTCATTTTTATCAACTATCTGCTTCCGGTGAAGGATACCATATCGTGAGGAAACAAGTGGTGGTCGATCAAGTCTGTGGTCAAGAAACTCCCACCGGGTGGAGATCTCGCCTGGGCAGTCTGGAGGACTCTTAATAGACTTCGGGCTGGTGTTGGGAAATGCCGTGAAATGCCGCGTCAGGTGGAGTTTCTCGGCAAATATATTATATGCGATTGCGGAGCTGTGCATTCTATGGCTCACCTTCTGTCATGTCCGAATTGCCCCGACTCGTGTACCATAGAGGACCTTTGTTGGCGTTGCCACAGGAAAATATAAGATGCCATTTCGTCTCGCCAAGAAGAAGAAGTCGGTGGCAGCACCTGCATTCCGGACCAGCGTCTTTTGGATGCAAATCACCAACTCACACTAATGACCATGTCACATTCACATGACATCACATCCAAGACCATGTTTAAGAAAATGTTACAAACATTTTTAAAACTCCACCAGGTGAAGTATATTACTTAAAAACTAGAAAAAAAATTAACATTTCCGAACTGAGGAACTTTAAAAATAACCATAGTTTACTGCAAAAGTTTACAACTAACATTTCAATACGAAACGCTGGCAATGCCGGAATGAGTTTGTTGAAATTAGATATTGATATTCATAGAAATTTTACAACTTCTTTTATAGTCTTTCTCAGTTTGAACCGTGGAATTTCGTCCGAGCCCTGAGTGGAATAAAGTTATTTTACTGCAGTTTCCTTAATTTTTTCTATAAAAAGAACCATGTATTTTTTTGTTTTCATTTTTTTTAAGGGAGTATTTTGATTTCTCTAGAGATGGTCGGATTATTTCAGAAGTTTCTATAAGAACTGGAAAGAAAAGAAGAAAGACAGTGAAGATTGGTGAAAATTGGGGGAAGCTTTTGCCCAGCAGTGGGACATCGATAGTGATTTTTTTTTAAACTTATTATGGCACGTCGATAGTTAGGTCTTAGTAAAGAAAAAATGTACCTACCTCGATAAATATTATTCTACATCACTGTTTTGAGTCACATCTGTTAGTTTATATGAAAAAAATGCTATTTGCATCACAATTTTTGACAAAACTTTGTTCGTTTAAAAACCCATCTTTTTACCATTTTTGACTAACTTCATTAAAAAGGATAAAAACTAAAACTCTATATTTAACTGCATTTTTCAATTCACGCCCAAACCAAATAAACAATATTTAGTGTCACATCAAACGACAAAACAAAAATACACATTGAATAAACATAACGGAATCGGATGTATTTATAAACACAGCCATCACCTTAACTAGAACCTGTATATTGAAAATGCAACCCTAAAATTATAACTATAACGTTATTTATTAAACATCAAATAGAAAAGTCACCTTACGATTTTTTAAATAAAGATTCATCAAAATTCTGTCCATATGTCTTAAAACGTAAGGTTTAAAATTGATTGTCAAAATCACTTGAACCAATAAAGGTAGTATTATGATAGTTTTCGGAAATAGTATAGGGGAGTGCGCACGCGTCCCGTCAGCTGTTTTTGTGTTGACACCAATGATGACAGGGTGGTATGTTAAAAAGGCGATATTTTTGAAATAAATAATTTTTATGCCCATCTTAGCCTATTTATATGGCTATTAATATTAAAAAAACGAAATTGTCATTTTGAAATACGTGCTTCATATTTCGTTCTTTATATAGCACTATAATAGTTAATATAAAAATTGATTTTGCAAACATAACTATATTATAACCCTACACTAAATTTTCATATTTGAAGTGACCATTTTTAGGGAAAAGGAAAAAAACGTAACCCTTATAAAATCACTTTATTGTCCTTCTGTCCGTCTGTCTGTCAAACTTTTTTTTCTCAGGAACGCTTAAAGGTAAATTTGAAAATACAATCGAATACTCAGATCCATGGTTTCTTTCAGCAAAAAAAATAATTAAAATTATATTTCAACGCGATCAGGTGATATTATCTACCGTAAATGTAGCGAATTTTATTGATTTTTATTACATTGGTGGTTGCATGCAATTGATCATGGTGTCCATAGAATCAAATCAGATCAATATGAATTAGAAATTTTCTCTGACGCCTCAACAATGGGATGGGGTGCTGCATGTAACGGACAAACTGCTATTGGGCATTGGTCGGAGAACGAAAAACAGTTACATATTCACTATCTTGAGTTATAGGCGGCGTATTTTGCGCTTAAAATATTTGCCAAAAACTGTTGTAACTGTCAAATATTACTTCGTGTTGACAACACTACAGCTGTAAGCTACATCAACCGCATGGGGGGCGTACAATACCCACACTTAAATAAAGTTACCAAAGACATTTGGGATTGGTGTGAAGATCGAAAAATAAATATCGTTGTTTCTTATATACAATCTTCTGAAAACTCAATCGCGGATAAGGAATCGCGAAAAACCCATCCTGATGTCGAATGGGAACTATCTAAATCCGGTTTTCAGAGTTTAGTAAATAAATTCAATGTCCAAGAAATTGATTTATTCGCTAGCCGTCACAACAAACAATGCGAAAAATTTGTATCCTGGCACAGGGATCCCGAAGCATTCGCTTTTGATGCCTTTACATTAAACTGGGCTAGCTATTACTTTTATGCTTTTCCACCGGTTGCAGTAATCTTAAAAGCTTTACGGAAAATAATATCTGATAATGCTGATGGAATCATGGTTGTGCCAGATTGGCCAACACAACCCTGGTATCCATTATTTATGCGTTTACTTATTTCGGATACCATTACATTCGACGCTAACAATGTCTCAATACCTGGTTTCAGATGTCGACACATCCAGAACCATGTTACCCTGGTTGCCGGACTGTTATCCGGACGGCGTTACTTCAACGACGCATCCCGGAGTCCGCCTTAGACATCGTTCTCGCCTCTCTATCGGAAAATACCTTAAAGCAGTACGACGTTTGTCTAAAACGCTGGTATCACTTTTGTAACGAATAAAATATTGATATGTATCAACAGTCCATCCCTATGATTATAGAATTTTTAACCAAAATTTTTAATGATGGTGGCCAATATGGAACAATTAATAGCCAATTAGTAATCCCGCCCACCCTGGTTAAATTATGTAACCCATGGGGTTCCAGAAATATCATAATATCTAAACGATCTGAAGCTTGTTCGACATGAGCAGCAAGAGGTAAGATGGGGGTAATAAAAAAAAATGTATGTTGCCACCTTAAAAGTGTTGCAACATTTTATTTTTTAATATAAATATTTTTTTAAACTGAAGTGGTGTCACTAGGCGTTACTACTAAGTATGATATTACTAATCTCTTCGGACGAAACACTCGTATAATTATGATAGAACTTCACGTACAGGTAAGTTCGTTTAATCATTAATTTTATTCGCATTTTTTTGCGATTTCAGACAGCAATCAAAACCTATTGGGTACTTCCAGTTGACTTAAAATTATGAAATTAAAAACTAGTGTTAGAGCTATAATGTGAGATGCTTTGCGTGTATAGAACCCTCGGTGCGCGAGCTTGACTCGCACTTGGCCGGTTTTTTAATTCCACCGTTCCATAATACGACCAGTTCAAACCGGAAAAAAGTGACCATTTGAAACTCAATTTACTCGGAAAGGCTGTGTTATTTGGAGGCGAAATTGAAAAGCATCGATGGAACACATTGAATATTGAGTTTAGTGTTTGGGATGAAAAAATATAATGAAAGACTGAAAAATTTGAAAAAAAAAGGTACCTGCGACGGACTTGATTGGAATTACCCCGCCAAACACAGAAAACATTAGGCTGTCATTGCCTTATTTTTTTTTATCAATTTCAGGTCAGTGAATGGCGTATATTATTAGATTTTTCAAGCATTTTTTAAATGAATGGGACACACAATCAATCTATTTGGTCTAATGGTTGACTGATAGAGAATGCCATATGGTGTTAAGTCCACCATTTGTACATATTTTTTGTAATTTGTTCAATAAAGTTTTTAAATAAATAAATTAACCTCATCCGTTCCGTACCGTTACGTGGTCCTTTAGTTGCTTTCACTAATTGAAGAATTGGGTAAAAATGTGTATATGCAAAGTCACAGGCAGAATATATAAAATATTGTTACCCGCGGCTTCGTCCGCGTGAGTTTCGCTTAGATGAAAAATCTTTTTGTGTGTAGTAACCTAAACACCAGTATTCAAAATTTCAGCCATTTCGTTATCCCGTGTCCCGTGAAAATATATGTTGATGAACGGGAACAGACGTTCCAGTTCTTCAATATTTATACGTCAGTATAGAAAATGCTCATCAGGTTGAACGACTTTTGCTAAGGCGCCATTTCCATATATGTAATAGTGTAGCTGGTCTCTTACAGTTTTTCATCAGATGATCCTGATCTTCGATCTTCATAGGTACCTCAACAGAAAATGCTCGTCAGATTGATAAAATTTTGCAAAGGTAGGTACTATTTCCATATTTCTTATATAGGTTATTTTTCTGTTATAAAAAAGCTATGCGGGATGAGCATGGATGAGGGGCAGCGCAGGACCGGTCGTTGTGGAAATCCTTGGGGGAGGCCTTTGTCCAGCAGTGGACGTCTTTTAGCTGAGAGAGAGAGAGAGTTGTTCTGTTATAGTTCTTCATCAGATGTACCGTTTTCAAAATCAATTATAGCCTATATGTTGCCCAGGCTTAATAGCTACACAACAAAAAAAGTTTCATTCAAATCCGTCCAGTAGTTTTTCCGTGAAACGCGTACATACATACAGACAAACAGACGGACAGACAAGAAATTCCAAAAAAATATTTAACTTTCTATTATTCTGTTTAGGTGTCCCTCTATCCATTTCAGTCAAAAATACTAAATGTAAAGTCCATTTATTCATAATTGTCCTATCATGTAAACAATCTTACTAGGTACCTATGTCTTTTTTTGATTTTACAACAATATAAATTAAAATAGACTTTTTAGGAAATTACTTTCGTGGTTAATAAATGTTTTACTTTAGAATGTTTAGGTTTGAACTAATATTTGATTTATTTTCAACAAAATTCAACAAAAAGTACTGTGAAGATTGTTTACATAATAGGACAATTATGAATAAATGGACCATACAGACAATATTTTTTTACTGTTTTTTATATGTATAGATAATCAAAACTCTAAATGAAAAAAGTTCATAATCGCAATACAAGCTCGCCATATGCTAACGCTAAGCGTATTCAAATTATTATCTGATAAAACTTTACCATTCTTATTACCACTGTTTAGAGTTCATTTTACAGTTATAGTATTTCACAGTAACAGATGTTGGCCACCCCAAGGTATGAAGGGCACTCCATAACTGATTATGGGTTGTATGAAGGCCGTAAGCGGATTTCTTTGATAGTTTTCTTTTTGTTGGACCCTAGAAGGGACGGATGGCGATATGATTGCTTTTTCAATGTTATTTTTTACTGTTCTAGAGCATTTATGTTAAGATAATCATGAAAACTGAACTATTATTGAGGTGTCGCATCCATCGATCATATATTTCTGATCGAAGGATGCGATTTCAGAAATATATGATCGAAGGTCGCATCGCACATGCACAGACCTCGCAATTTTTTTTTCTATTAAAGTGCTGATTAATTTTATTATCAAATATCGAAAAAAGAGAGCTAAATTTTCTAAAATTAAATATTGTAGCAGTCGTCTCTACATACTAGATAGTGCTGTGCATCAATTACCACTTCGTAATTCTGTCTACCACTGATTTTTATTTCGGAAAACTATTTAAACATCCGCCAAGTATGTTACCGCGATGTAAACGCGGTAAGTAGCACGGATGCGGTTTGCAACACCGCATAGATTATACTGAGCGGGTGTTACCATTACCACCGGAACCAACTGAGAGATTCATTGGCTGATAGCTAATGCATTCAGGAGTCAGATCCGGGTGTCGATTTCGATACTGGTAATGTTAGATTTTGCGTGATTGAGTAACAAACATCCTCACAGACATAACAAAGTCACAAATTCACATCCAAACTTTACTGTAAAAATTACCGATTCCAAACTAGTAACAACTGTGTAAAGAACCTAACTATTAAGACTTTTCTTAGTGTTCTTAATGTTTACTATTGTTTCATTATATACTCGAGGGTAACTATTTAACTGAAGATCAGTACGAGAAGCCACTTATTATTTGTGAGTGGTGTATTGCAGCAAAGTCAAAGTGGTACTGGTAACAAGTCCTGGCTATGTGAAAGTATGACCCGACGAAACTACCACTACGGTCCTAAAGAATATTTCACGTACTGCATAAAGGCGTGTCCTATTATCAGGTCATATTGTTTTGTCAGGCCCGCAGCGGCGGTGCATAGGGGAAAATGCAATTAATATTATCGCAAAGCCGATTTGGTGCTTCGCTATCTTTATACCATTGAAGGTTATTTCATGCTGGTCTGTTTAACTCACCAAATTGTTACGTCTAATAAGATTTAAATAAAAAAAATAGACAACACTACGTATTCCTGCCATTTTAAATGTATTGTTGTACTTAATTGAAACATAATTTGCGGTATAGGTCGAAAGCGAATCCAATTTTTTTTTTAAAATGAATGTATCGTTTTATTTTTAAACTTTTAAATTGTATGATTAATTTTGCATGCCAGTGATGGTGCTACGTGCTGGACGTTACTTTTTTTTATCATCTACTTCATGTAACAATTTACCATGTTGCTGCAAATAAATCATTCTATTCTATTCTAATGAATACTGTGTATGTGTAATTATATTATGTGGCTCACGCTGCTAGCCTCATTCATTTTTAGCGTTTGAGTATTGTGGATAAATTGATGATTTAAAGTGTTACAACTCTAAATTGTTACATCTCCTAGGATTATTAAGGTTTATTTTTGGATTTTTGAGCATCGCAGATGTAATTAGCACTAAAGTACTTTCATATAGAAAATTAGATATGGTGAAAAAATTCCATGCGATTCCAGGACTTGAACCCGCGACCAGGTCTTTATACGACCTTGCTCTTCCAACTGAGCTATCGCATTTCAATCTAGTTTTCCATATGAAAGTACTTTATTATTAAGGTTCTTGGATTAATCGCGAAAATATCACCATTACCATCGACAGCATTGAAATGTAGTTTATGAAAGCGGATTGATAACGATTTTAATAAGAATACCACAGAGCTCTTGAGATTTTCTCTGTCATGCATGTTATGGCCATTTTCTCCTTTCGACTCGCCTCATCTAACTTTTGGATGGCCTAGACATCGAGATATTATGTACTATAGTTGTATTTCGATGGGCCTAGACGACATAGGACTACGAGGTGATGCAGCCAGCGTTTTGGGCACGAAATCTTATTTGTTTTTGACTTAATTTATGACATTAAAGTGAATTTTGACTGTATATGATGAATTATTTTTTTAAATCATCATCATTGCAGCCTTTGTTTTATCCGTCTTCGGACATAGGCCTCCTCCATACTCTGCCATACTCTGTCTCTAGCCTTCCTCATCCAGTTGTGATCGACATGCTTTCTGATATCGTTCACCCATCTCTCTGCTGGACGACCCCTTCCCCTCGTGGTCTCTCTAGGTCTCCACTCTAACACGCGTCGAGGCCAACGCTCGGTGTCCAATTGCCCATACGCCCAACATGTCCTGCCCATCTCCACTTATTACGTTCTATGTTAAATGTTTATTTTTAAAATCAAATAAAGTTTATTCTTTACGTTAAAAGCCGTAAAATCCAAATGAAATTTAATAAGACGGCTATATTCAAATGCGAGTGATATCCCGGGCACTTCACAGCTCGCGGGACGGGAACGTGACGGGGATTGGAATCTGAGATGAAGTATGTATGAACCCTAGGAGCTAAGATCTAAATAAATTAGGATTTACATAAAAAAAGTAGCGGCAGTAAAATCGACTCGAATGCCGTGCCGGAAAATGCACGATGCGTTGTGTCATGTTGATAATTTGTTTTACATCATTTGACTTACATTTGCTCGGGCACAGATTATACAATTGGATGCTGACTGACTGACTGATATCAGAGAGCAAAGCCATAAACGTAGCAGTTTAAAATTTTGCAAAGAGGTTCTTATATAGGTACCTAACGTAAGAGAGTACTAAAAAAGAAACCTTGGAAATTCCACCCCGTGCAAAGCCGAGGGCAAAAGTAAATCCTAATCCTAACTAATATTATAAATGCAAAAGTGAGATTGTTTTGTTACCTCTTCACGCTTTATCTACTGAACCAATCTTCCTGAAATTTCGCATACACATAGTTCGAAGTACTGAGAAGGACATAGGGTAACTTTCATCCCGGGTAAAAGCACTGTTTCCCATGGGAAATTAACGCGGGCGAAGCCGCGAGCAAAAGCTAGTATACATATAAAATCAATAACGCTCGCTAACAAAGCCAAAAACAGGGAGCCAAAATATAGAAGGCACTAAATTCACAAAGTTTTCCTTCGCAGTATTTGCTTAATGCTCGAAAATGGGACTTTAATACTCGTCGACTTGTTCGCCTAAACAATATACATTGAGTATTTTGTTGGCAGTCTCGAGAATGGTGGAAAAGTTGGTACTTACGTGTTAGTTTGATTTCGGGTTCCTGTGTTGTTTACAAGAGTCTCCTTTGTTTAATCCACCACCGTCTCAAAGTTTGTATTCAGATGTGAAGGTATGGGCATAGAATTTTTTTTAATAGGTACCTATGTAAAATTTTTAGATATTGCACTTTAGTTTTTCACTTCTCAGAGTTTTTATTGAAACATAATGTTTATTCACATAAGTATACTTTATAACTAGCTTGTTAATGACACTACTTAATGATTCGCACTTATGATTCATTTTTGTACCCATTTTTGGCACTCAAGGTTAAATGTTAAAAGGTTAAAAGTGAAATGTTTATATAATACAACTGTATGGTATGTTGCCATAATAAATAAAAATAAAATAAATTACAGAAAACGAGTTAGAAAAAAATTAAAAAGAAAGACTTTTTTTTCTATGTCTTTGGATACTACATGTATTAGCCAATGGTATCATAGAAAGAAAACATTCTTTATAAAAGAAAAATATGCAGTAATTTCACATGCCGCTATATTTTTATCTTTATTCTATATTATTCTTAATTTTGTATATTAAATAATTATTAATTATTATCTACTAAGATTAAAAAAAGAAAATACGGCAATGTTGTCATTGTCTAAACAGCCATTATGAATTTAAAAAAATTCTAGCATGCGGCGGCGGCGCGCGGTGGCGGCGGCGGCGGCGGCAGGCGGTGACTCGCTCCAAGCCGCCGCCCGCCGCGCCGCCTAGTGATTTCATGTCTAAAATTTGAAAAAGAATACTATTTTATAAGTTGTATTAAAATCCAAAATCTTTGGTTTTATTTTCAACTAGATTTTGCCCGCGGCTTCGCACGCGTGAATTTCCACGGGAACAGTTCTTTTTCCCGGGATAAAAGGTACCGTATGTCCTTCTCAGTACTTCTAACCATGTGTATGCGAAATTTCAGGAAGATTGGTTCAGTAGACAAAGCGTGAAAAGGTAACAAACAAACAAACTCACTTTCGCATTTATAATTTTGATACCTGACTATTTTGGAACATTTTTTGTTTATTTTCCTTATATTCGAAATGAAAAATAGAGTATATAATACGGGTGAATGATATCTATTCATACTTGGATTATAGCCGCCTTCACTGCGCTCGGGCATCTAAACACCTCGTATATTTGTACTCCCGACACAGAAATATTTTTTTACACCCGGGGATGAAACAATGGAACATCGGTGCGTGCGATTTAAAAATATATTTCTGTACGTGCGATTTTTAAACTTCGCTCGTTCGAACAGCGAACATAGCGAAAAAAATTCTTTATCTATGGTTTGAACTGTCAAAAAGGAAGGGAAAAAATTAGTCTTGCAAAAACATGGTGGCGTAACGTGCGCGGTCGCCCCATGAAAAATCTCTAAAAGGAGATTCATCGTTTAGTGATAGCTCGCTAGAGTTTATACTTATATTATTTGGTCGTAGAACTCGGAAACCGCCACTTTCACGAGTTCCCTAAGCCGCCACGAAGGATCTTACTTATATAGTAGCAAAGGTGAGTTTCTAATATGACAATCATCCTCCTCTTTTCCTGTGGGCCATAACTCCTATTTTAACTTGGCGACATAAAAATATTTTTTCTTCGACATAACGTTATTGGGTATCTATTGTTTATTGAACTTATATATCTTGAACTATGTGCAAAGCAACATCTCGTGCCTCTTGTTGTGAGACGAAAAGTAGCGGATTTGGTATTTTTTTTCTAAAATCGTCAATGGTCTTGTAGTTTGTCCTGACTTGCTTACTAAAATAGGCTTTAGAGCCCCACCTAGACTATTGCGATATAACCGCTTAATCTATACTCCTGTAGTTAACACTAATTATAGACAAAATTCTTATCTATGGAGAACAGATAATTTATATAACAATATTTTATCTGAGATGGATATGGATTTATTCAATTGTAGCATTCCCAGTTTAAGGCGCCTTCTAACTAACTTCTTCTTTAATTGATGCAGTTGTTTGACGGACAACAGCAACAGTAATGCCTGTTGATATAATCTTTCACTAAATTTACATTTTTTTTCCGTTCTCACTGCGGGCAGCATCATTTTAATCATTTTAATAATTTTAATTGTGACTTTTATTAGGTTTACTAGTTTTTTATTACCTTATTATTGTTCAAAATTCAACTATAACGCACTCACACACACTCATACGTTTAAATAATTAGATAATAGTGTATACATAATGTCTACCTATCAGTGAAAACCTTTAAATGACTGTATGTTTTTTAATTGTTGTTTATATATGTCATGTTAGTTGTTGGTTTTCCAAATAAATAAAAAATAAAAATAATAAATAAAAAAATATTTATTTGGTTTATTACTCGCAAAAGTCTGACTTTTTGTTTTTAATGATTTTTGCAATAATGGGCTGTATTGTAATTACCTAGTTAAACCTAGTTTTTACCTATCCATACATATGTGCGTAGTACATAATATCTCGATGATACGTATTTTATTATTTCTTTAATCCAACCCGCACAACTATATCGTCAAGTATTTCTCAAATGGTTGCCTGTAAGAAATTGCTTAGAGCGACAAGGCTACCTTTTGCGCATCTTCTTCTCCCTTTAGTTTTAAGTTTACTTTATGTAAACCTACCTTACTTATGTTCAATAAAGTATTATGTATTGCATTTCAATAAATAATCTTTTTATGTACAATTTCTTCACATAAAACAAACGCTTCACGTCATCAAAGCGCACAATAATTAAAACAAACATACGCGCTTTGTGATCCATCATTTTTATGACCTACCTTTAGTTTACGACATCGATTAACACACAGACCAATATAAAGCAATCGATTATATATTATCTATACAGCGCTATTGTCCGCAAAAACAATTGCACGGAGCCAAGAATGTAATTAAAATTGTAAATTCGAATCAATTTGCAGGGCCATACTATTGGTTCTCGATTGTATTCATAAAAAATATAAATGCTATAAGTAATACAGATTTTGTAGTGCCCATTTAGTAAATCAGGGAATTCTTATAACACGTTGAAGCCTTACTAGTCCTCTTGGGATAAAAATACATAGAGTTCATGGCAGTGAATATTTTGCGGCAGTTGCAGTAGGTGCATACAAATATTACTTTTATTGAACACATATTTAATGAAGCGTTAATAAAAATTGAAAATAAGGGACAATGGCCTGTCATGCTGTTGCGAAATCATTCTGTATATATTAGTACATATATATATATTTTAGTTTAAGTTATACAAAGGTTAATATGTCACCTAGGCATCGTTTGTGTTACAAGTAGTTACCTTATTTGATTAGTCAGTTACGAAAATTAAAATTATCAAAATATATTTTTTAATAGCCATAGTGTCCCACTGATGGGCAAAGTACTCACCCCAGTCAGTGGAATAAAAGTTGAGGATTCGGTTCCCATAAAGGTACCTATTTGTCCCCCGGCAGGAGACCAAACATTTTTAATTTATTTTAAAGGTACCTATTCGTCCCCTGGAATAAAAATTGCAAATTCGTCATCTGCTCAGGTGCCTATTGGTCACTTGATAGAAAAACAAAACATAAAAAACGTTGACATAGTACATTTGTGAACAGAACTGTACCGAAATTAATTTTCAAAATATCATTTAAACTAGGTGATGACTGCGACTTCGTTCGCGTGGACTAAATTACCCTTACCATGTAAGAAATAATATTAAGTTCTTACCCATTACACAATGGCTATTTTAGCCCAAATGTCTCATCATAATAATTCAAACTTAGTGAAACCACTGATAAAATCTTTAAGAGGCATAAAAAGAACAAACAAACAACAAAACAAACATCTGCGGCTACCACTTCCAACACGTCAATCAGAAAATGAAATGAATAGTAATTCTATATGATCCGATGATAGATTGACAAGTGGTCGAATTACAATAAGATTAGAAGATGATGGTTAGAATGATCGAAAGTATCCAATGTAAGTTAACTTCATGTCAGCATTATGACGAAAATGTAACCTTTTCGGTCCCAAATCGTGAGGTTCTTTATTTCTTGTGTATTATTTGTAGCTGGTATTTAATTTGTTAAACTACCTAAGTATACAGAATTTTTTTAATCAGTGATAACGATTGGATGGTTATAACTATGCTTTCTAAAAAACTTGACCATTACGAACAAACTAACACTAATTTTCGAAGTATTTTTTACCCAAATATGCATAATATTTTACATAGATACGAGAACTAAAGTTGTCCTGGGATAAAACACAAAGTAATAATAGTCTACAATTTTCACTTTGATTTTATAATATCACTTTTCTTTTATAGAACTTAAACCAAGGAATTAAATAAAGCTTATCGAGTTGTATTCGAGAAATGATAGTACGGACACAGAGAGATTTTATTCACTTGATTATGCGTACAAAGGTGAATTTTAATTTACAAAATAACATTAGCATACATTCTATATGATGTTGAGAACCGTATATACTATAAGTTGCTTGATTAGTATCATATTGTCTCATGAAGTATAGCTAACTGTAGCACAGGTTCCCATAGGAACCTATTTCAGAAGCTAGTCTCTAACCAAGGGTGAACAAGCCTGTATTAAATAAATGTGTACACCCTACAAGGGTATACACATTTATTTACGAAAGAAGAAACGATATATTTATTTAATTATTTTTAAGTTTTATGGCTATTAAAGTACCTTAATGATTAGGTATCTATCTGTAACATATAATATGCATGATAAAGATAGAAGATAAGTTACTGTACTTCATAGGTATAGCAACGCTGAACATACTGAAGTAGTTTTATGTATGTGTGTACGTAACACACACTAACTGCATAATACAATAATCTACACGACAAGTCTATAACACCCGTTGACACGCCAGGCGAAACTCCGATATCCTACGCAGATTTACCGGAGTTTGGTCGATCAAGTGCACAGTGTAAACACCTCCTAAGCCCGCGACCACTTTGACAAAGTTATACATTATTAATGAGCACCGACGTATAATTATAGAGTACGGATTTATAGGATAAGGATGTGCATATAAGGTTAGCGAAGACAATGGGACTTGTTGGTCTTAAAATTTAATTTATAAGGTCGGAGAAAATACACAAAATTCAAATTTTAAACCATCATTGGAATAAAACACGTAATATAGCGGTTAATTTATCGTTCGGCCCACTAATTTTCTCGTCAAAAAAAATCGCGAGTCATTCCAAAAAAAATCCTTCCTTCATCTCGAAATCCTACTACATATCTTACTAATATTATAAATGCAAAAGTTTGGATGTGAGTTTGTGAATTTGTGAGTTTGTGAGGATGTTTGTTAATTAATCACGCAAAATACTGGACGGATTTCGATTAAATTTAGTACACGGGTAGAAAAATACCGGGAAAGGCACATAGGGTACTTTTTATCCTGAAATTCCCACGAAAGCAAAGCCCCGGGGCGCAGCTAGTTAGTTATACTGGTCGAATATTAATTAATAGTCGTTCCGACCAAGAAGCCGAATTTCATTGAAAATGCTTCATCAATATAATTAGGTACAGAAAATCAACATCAATAAGTTGTTTGATATAAATAACCGTAACTTTTTTGACCTGAGACTTTTGCTTTCTTTACTCTTTCAGACGCGAACAATAATTTTATCAACTGTCGATAAAACCGTGTTCGTGTTTTGTGTTTGACAGTCTGCGTGATTATTCTCGGAATCCATCAGCGAGTGTGTGTGGCACTTTAGATTGAGATGTCGATCGAAAGTTTTATTGTTTTGTTGTTCATAAAATATAAGAGGATTTTGATTTTTTCGTTTTGGTTGACCGTGCCTAAATGTATATACCTATTATAAATGCGAAAGTTTGGATGTGAGTTTGTGAGTAGGTATGTCTGTTACTCAATCGCTCAAAATCTACTTAACAAAGTGAAATTTGGTACTTACACGAGTAGAAAATACCGGAAATAAAAAAAGGGAATCCTTTAAATATTATGAAATTTATTTGAATTTATAGTCAAGCACGATAAAAAATAATTTACTTGTTTTAGCATTTTTGTGAATGTATACATTTTGTAGTTTTATTTATTTTTTAGTTTTTAATTGGATTTACGTTTCTTTCTTGTTTTTCTCTGTTTTACAAAATAAAAAGATGTTTATAATGTGATAAATCAGTAAACATATTACAAAAATGAATATGTTTACCTTACCATCACTGGCATCACTCTCCAAAATAAAAATTAAATTAACCTGAAAGTCAAATATTAAATTTATTACGCGGTGCCGTGAAATTCGTTAAAAACCAATTAATATGCAATGGGATGGCTCTTTTATGAGGTCTGTAGTGGGGCTTATATTGAATTATAACTTTAAAACAGTGTTATTATAGCAAATTATTGTTGAGTGAATAATTAAAAAGGTTTTTTGTTTAAAGTCGATCTTTAAAAAAATTAAAATAAAACTGGTCTATCTTTGCTTTATTTTTCTAAATCGGACCCACTCAAAAGAATTGTTTAGCGTAAATTTGATGATATTTATACGCCGATTATATTGATTATGAGAAATGAATTTGTAAATACCAACTGTTTGTAATACTATTCGAGGTCTATTCATATAAATTCACGGGGCTTTTTTTGGACGTACCGTTATAATCTTACTTACCTGTAGTAAAATAAGGTCAAATCAATAAAACTTACAATCCATTACATAAAAACGTAGTATACTGTACTAATACTCGGTTAAAAAATGAATTACACCAATTACTATTATAAAAAGTGACTTAAAATCATAAAACGGAATCATTTTTAAAAGGAGCTTAAGTGGGATGCATCCAAATGCATCAATGAGGGCGATATTTTAGAATTATTTAAATGAAACGATAATCTTCGGTGGTGCAACATGGCTTACTTTTTTTGATTATTGTATTAGAATTATTCATAAATGTAACTTGAAAATTGAGGATATCAATTTTTATTCACAGAAAATACTCCATGATGTATAGGTACACATAACAGGAATTAATTTAAAAACAATCGATAGTGAACAATAGTTCAATAGGGCATGCCACAAATTTTATTGCGAGGAATTCATAAATATTTCATTACAGGATCACATTTCTCAATTCCCACTGGGGATGATGACCCCAATAATAGGAATTGAGAAAAAAAGCTAGTATATTTAAAAAACTTAATAAGATAGGTACTTGTTTGCTTATAAAGAGGAACCCTAAAATGACAAAGTATTTCAATATAACCAAAATCAAAAAAGCCGACATCAGTTTTGATCATATCTCTGTTAATTTACTACCAAATGTTTAAACAAATAAAAAATACTTAATCCACATTTGTTCGTAATAAAACTGTGGACATTTTCATTTCAAACCATAAAAGGCTAATAAATACCTCTTATTATAGTCCAAGAGAGAAAGGCCGATGAAGACTTGGAAATTATAAAGGATGATAAAGCAAAGACTTCATATTTATTTAGCAAATAATAAAAAAGTCTCAGGATTTTTTTCAAGAATCCATATTTAGATAGCCATTGCCTTTAAGTAGCCTAATAACCTCTCAAAAGTAAGGCGATCTACCTAAAATTACTTCACATAAGTAATTTTAGGTAGATTAGTCAAAATTTATTGAACTTTATTATTGTGATAACACAGTTACAACATCACAATACTACTATTATTATAACTGCGATAGATGGATAGACGGATTGATGCACAGATAGAAATATACCACATAGCACTTCATACCCCAAAATTCCAAGGATCATTTGAAATTCCCACGGAAGCGAAGCTCCAGAGCACAGCTATGTGTATAAGCATTTTTCGGCATTTCTTCTCAGCAGTGGTCGTTCCGAACTGCTAGTAGTTTGTAGCTTTGAGACATAATATATTATGATTAAATAATTAGTTATCGACGTGAAAAAGAGCCTTCTTTGAAGGCCAAGTTTCAATAAAAAAATTGACTTTGACTAAGAAACAATAGGTAACTTTTATGTTCACGGGCTCTTAGGCTATAAACATACTTGTGTTATGTTACCCACCTACATGCAATCAAGTATTTAAATAAGTAAATTTAAAATACTACTGTGATTCACCATTGCGAGGGTTGTAATTGTGAGCGTTTTTGATTTTGGTGAAAAAAATAAGGGCCTCTACATATAGACTACTTTTTTAACAGAAATAAACAGTTTTTATTTTTTACAGGAATAACTTTTTTTTTTTTATTAAAGATGGGTTTGCTCTTGACCACAATCTTGTCCCAGGACAGAGATGAGGTCTACGGTGTTACGAGCTTACCCAGAAGCTGCCTATTCACTCTGGATTTGAAGAGAGTCAGGTTGAACTTTATTAGATTTAATATTTAAAAGATGTATGTATCTATCATGTATGTATATAATCTAATATAAATTTTAATACAGTGATTACAATATACTTAAGTAAAAAAAAAAATAAAAAATAAAAAAATTGTCAAATACTAGCTTGTGCCCGCGAACTTCGTCTCCGCTTAATTAACTATTGTTAATATCTCAGGTCCTAACACGGAAATATGAATAAGAGTGGAAGTGTTAAGTAGGCGTGGCGCGGTCGCCACAAGTAAGCAATGCATTGCTAACAAACACGGCTCGTCATTCTAGTTGTGTTCTGACTTCGCGCTGAGTAGTTTGTTCGTGACATTGAATTCTCGTCGAAATTCCCTCGTCAAAATGCCATTTTGTTCTATTTTAGAGTGCAAAAATGCAAAAATAACAGTAGCAAAATTAATCTTAAAAATGGAGGTGTTTCGTACCACAGGTGAGTAATATTTCGTTTGTTTTCTTTAAAATAAAAGTTCAATAATGATAATAAAAACTTTAAAATATTATTTGTTAAAAGTTACCTTAATGTCATTTATATAAGGTCGATTTTGTCATTAACGCGTGCTCCTCTGTTCTTCCCGAAACGTCTATGCTACTCGATTAGTGATGTACCTAGTAAGGTAATGTTTTGGATTTTATCGATATATTTTGTTTACATTGTATGAAATATTAATTTTAAGGTTTCCCAAAGATCCTGATTTTAAAGAAAAATGGATAGATGCAACTGGCAGAGTTGTTTGGATGACAACTAATTTAGTACTATATGTTCCGAGCATTTCGAGGAAAATAATTTCTTGATTTCGACACACTTTTTTTATAACAAAATATTACGTTAATTTTTGATTAAAATAATAACACTATAAATCCGCGAAACAATATAGAAGAAAGAAAATCTATTTTATTATTCTGAGTTTGTATGAAAATTTGATCTATCGATATCGATATTGTGTTGCAATAATCAATCCGCTACTGCACTAATCGAGTAGCACTAGGAATACTCTCATTTGACGCTAATTTAAACCCTATTCTCTTTGATTTATGGGTCATAGTTGCTCAAAGGTTTTGAAACGCCATCTATTGTCCAGTGGCGGAATTTTTTCTTCAGTCGACGTTGGACTTTAAAACGTCTTATGTACGTTCTTGTACAGTACAAATTAAGCCATATGTCGAAGACTTAAGGTACTTGTTTGTCCGATATAGTCGCATTGACTTAATACACTTTGATAAAATAAAAATGACCAATAAAGCTCATTGTTCATCTGTAGTGTAGTGTATGATTTATAACTTAAATGTGTGAGTTTGGCGACCACGGTTCACTTACTAATTTTATCAAGTAACACTTCCACTCTTATTCATATTTCCGTGGGTCCTAAGTGACGTATCACTTATTTTCCTGTTTCCGATAGTGAGCTAACCGCTATCATCAGGTGGAATGTAGCACATGCAACGACTTCCTTGGCAAAGTTACTAGAATGATTTAGATCTAGGCATTTGAATTATCAACTAGAGTACCTTGAGATGTTTTCCTTCACCAAGCAGTAGTGGTCTTTGAAAACTTCCATAAATGAGTAAGAAATAAACAAAGTCATGATGCAAGAGTTGAATCTGGAACCAAACAACTACAGGCGAACGTCTTGTCCACTCGACCACCACTGCTTCAAATATCATCAGTACATTTTTGGGATCAACAAAATACATATACTAATCTGCGCTTAACCTTATCTCCAAAACAGCTTTTTAAACGACACTTCATTAGCATAAATAAAAAAATAAACTTCATACCTTAAACCCAATGTTCTTGTCCGAATGCTATCTTTATTACATAATCTTCGGCGCAAAATGTATCGCAATTTCGAGATTTTGTTCCTACCGAAATTTATTTGCTGTTTCCAAACCATAAAACCTTTTACAACCAATTTGATTCGCAAAATGTGTGGACCGCCTTGTATTTCGTTTATGCTGTGTTGAGACTTTTTTATTTTTACTGTTGGCAGGATTTAAATATTTTTTATTGGTCTTCATATTTGAAAGATAACAAAAAAAACTGTCTTGATTTCTGAGAATCTCTTTTCTTATTCTTTCCTCCATGTATCGACATAGACATAGAAAGAAATAACATTTTTTAATTTTAATTCGGTATCAAGTGGGTTGCAAAAGTTCAAAACTCAATTTATAGATTGAGAAAGTGCTCCAGGCAGGCAATTAGTACACATAAAAAACAAAACAAATCTCACATATCTCAATTAAGCACCTATTAAAATTCTAAAACAATAAAAATTTAATCCATCATCGTGAGCCCAACGGCGTTTAAGCTTCCACATTTTTATTTATGATGGCCATAATGTCTTTATTTCCATAAATCGGTCGGTTTTAATTGCGTGCTACATAGGTACATTTATATTGTTCGTTTTACACAAAGATTTATATATTAGTCTCCTCCTCCTCGCGTCGTATTCCTCATTACTGAGGGTCGTGGCTCCCCCGTAGAATCACCTTCTCTCTGACTACTTCCCTCCACCTGTTTCGGTATATTAGTCTACTATATACCATTTGCCGTGCGACTGATATCGAGCGTTCCTATACTTATGTGAAATGAGTGCTAACACTCATTTGTTGATGTGACGTACTGCATTGAAAGTGATATTGATATCATTGGCAAAAGCCGTGGTAAAAATCATAGAAATGGGATCACAAAACTGTTGTAGCAAAATTAAACTAAACATACATTTTACAGCAAGGCAAATAAAATCTCCTGAATAGATTTTCGCGTCATAATAATTTCCTGGATTGATTCCATTACTTCATTATAAAATAAGATAACCAGATAACTCATTTTAATTTTTATTATATGCATATTATTATTTTTTAACCTATCTTGGCCTACTGCCGGACAAAGGTCTCCCCCATTTCCTTCCAAACCTATCTATCCATTGCGAATTTCAGCCATTTCTCTTCAAATAATCAATATCTAAAGTCGTCGCTCCAACGCTTCATAGGCCTACCGCGGTTCCTCTTTCCATTATTTGGTATTCAGTGGGTAGCTGAAATGGCCTAATGTGCAATTAATAAGTTGTCAAAATTCTAGAAGATTTTTTATATGTGTAAGGAGCCGTTGCCCAATGGTCATTTTTCATCCAATGAACGTATGAAAAATAAAAAACAATCACATTTTTTATTATTTTGTGTGAAGATGCGATATCTAGCCTACTGCATAAATCTTTGTTTTACACATGTTTTGACCCCGGCTTCACCCGCGTGGGCTTTAGCCTGGGTTCGTATGTCGGATGCAAAATGATAGGTTATTTTAATAACGTATCGGATGAAACAAATTTATTGGTAGAATAAAATCATGCGTAAGTTGTAATTTATTTGGTGTATAGAGAAATAAATATTCTATTATTATGCCGGTTGTGTTTATGACAGTATTAGTCTCAGATTAAATGAACCAGAGATGAATTAACTAGAATTTTATATGTGTAAAAATAGTTTTGGTTTGAATTAGCGAAGTGAAGTCGCAAAAAAGAACTTAAAAATCCGTGACTGTACGGTACACTCATGTTTAAAAATATAATAAAAAAGAGTTCTATCAAGATATTTTTTATCAACATACAACAATTTTTATCGCCAGTATTAAAAATAGTCCTCAAATGAAGATGTAATTTTAATCCACAATAAATTTGACATTTTACGAGCATTCTGACATTTCCATTAGCCGTATACCGCAGGCTATCAACTGTACTAAATCAATCATTATCATTAAGCCGAGAATCGAACCCGCGTCCTGTCACAAATCACAGTCAAATCTTCGCCGTCACAATAAAGCAAGGAGGTAAAAATGTTTTAAGGCGATGCTCACATTATAGTGATAAAACTTAAAATGAAGGTTGTATAACAATTAAAGAGGTTCCAACATATAGGCGGGGCATTAAAATTTTTTTACGGACAAATTCCTACAACCATGATTCTTATACTTAACATTATTTTGATGTTTTTAGACATCCTTATATAAAAAAAGAATTTTGATGATCCGATATGAAATGGGAGGGTAAATAAACTATACCGAATTGCTCGTAAATAAAAAAGTCTGCAATAGAGATTACTGTTCACAATTAATTAATAAGACTTCATTTACCTGTAAATAAAAGTTGGCCGGTTTATAATAAGGCTTTCTAGTCATAAAATGTATTTTTAACGTTATAAATGTCAATATGGTTTTTATTTAATTACAGGAAATCGGGTTCATAAACATGAGTCGTTTTTAAAAATTAAGATTGAATAATTCACATTACGTACGAATATACAATTTTCTCGACCGTAGAAATTAAAAAAAAAATTAAAAGTTCATAAAAAAAAACTGTTATAGTCACCCTTATAAAAATTGAGGATATATGGTTCATTACAATCGTATACGAATAATATATAAAAGTCACCATTGCTGGATTTTTTGTTATTGTACAGGATGTTTTTAAAGTATAAAAATTACAACTCATTAAAAAATCCATTTCGGATTGTTATTTATTGGTGATTTTTTAAATCAAGCTTTTTATTATTCGTAAGGAAACATGTAACAAATATCACCCTGGTAGGATTTTTGTTTGAGAGTTATAACAATATGAGTCTTATAATAGCGTTTAAAAAAAAACGGCGGTGGTGATTATTTTTTACACTTAAATTTGCAGTTGTAATATTATAATCTATGCAGTTTACAAAGAATCCCCATCGTAGGATTTAATGTGACCACCTCATACAACTGAAAATTCACAGCCCCGACTAATAGGCATTTCAAGTTATGTGGCCTTTCAAGTACATGGCCGAAACGAAATGGCCGTTTAGGTATGTCCGTTCGGGGTAAATGGACGTTCAAACCCTAATTCGTTTATTTGATTTATGGATTTAATTCCTTTGTGCACTTCCTAATTAATTAAATAGTAAGACAGTTTTTGTTAGACAGTTTTAGTTCAAGATACGAAGATACACGAAGAAGGATTACAGAACAACTGACAATCACAACGTTAAATACTTCGACACCTAGATTAAAAGTACACATAATAAGCATGTGTTCTTATTTCTGATAGTACGGCATTAAGATATTTATTGCTTAGATTTAAGATATATTTTTGATCGAAGGTTTATATTCGAAAGGATAAATATATGTGGAGGGAATAGTGCTCAACTCAAGATAGTAGTGATGGTCTGAGGTCTAAAGGATTTACATAATTTTCTTACACATAGGGAACATCATAGGAAAATCTGCACACTGGCTGTTTTGTCTGCATATTAGTGTGTATACGACTGCTGCCGCTAGATGGCGGTGGTCGTAGCAGTCCAGTGTAATCTATACACACTTGATATAAAGAGTAAAATCTCTCTCTTAAAAAGTCGTATTTCCTCATGACTGAGGGTCGTGGTCATTATATGTAATGAAAAACACACAACGACTCTCATGGCAATTTTAATGGAGTGGTTTGCCATTGCCTTCTCCATTTCACACACTAGCTGATAATCATCAACCAGAGTGTAGGTTTCCTCACGATGTTTTCCTTCACCGGAAGCAAGTGGTGGTCGATGAAAACTAACATGAGTCAGATTGGAATACAAACTCATGTAGCACGGGCGATTCGAACCTGGGATTTTGTATCCACAGGCGGGCGCCCTACCACTCGGCCACCACCGCTTTCAAAGAGTAAAATAGCTACATGAAATCGTTCTTATTCTAGTTACCGTTTCTTACCACACTTCTTCTTAACACAACCGCGTGACAATACCAGTAGGTAGTGCCTTGGAGAACTACTATTCTCTTATGCGCTAATAGTTGTGCATATTATTATTACTTCTTGAACACACTTGTAACATGTGTATCTTGAAGTTTGGAGTATCTTAAAACTGTTCACTAACAGGCCTCGGACCCTTCTGACCCACAAGTTTTGACCCAGTCTCTAAAAAAGTACCCGTTCGACCCGCTCCTTTTTTCATGTCCTTTTTGACCCGTTTTTCTAACAGGTACAATCACTGCTAAAACTAAAGTAATAAGAAAATAATTAAGTAGTACTTAATGTTTCAAAAAAGGGTTAAGTGAATATACTCCTACTACTATGCTCTCAAATTTGATTCTTCTCAATGAGTATTGTCAAAGTAGTCGAAAGGGTAGGGTTCTGTAAAATAAAACTAGATAAGGATTTTAAAATATGGGTACCGAAAATATAACTATTTATTTTTTTATTAAAAACATACCACGTTACAGTGTTTCGACGATGTTCTCATTGTGTAAAAAAATAATACTATATTATCATGACAAAGGGTTATTATCCTACCACGTTGATAGAAAAGTGGTAGCGTGTACATACATCGTCTTAATGTTCACATTATCACCGATATAGCCGTTTGGCCATAATGAGAGGATATAACGGACTTCGCAAGCCCTGGATTGGATATGAATGGGTTATGTTATGGAGGCACGCTATGACGTGGCAGGTCTTGGTAATGGGGTGTTGCAATATTTTGGAATTGATGGAAGGTCTAACTAAAGTACCTTTGTTCCGTTTTCAACGTAAACTTCGTTTACTTTTCAATTCGAATTTCGCGCGCGTTATCGACGCACTTGTCAATCATCATGATTCGTCGTGCTGCAGGCGATTTAGCCAATGGAGCGCCCGGATTACCGCCGGCGCATGTACTATCCTACCGGCGTCTTGGAATACAGCGCCATAGGCTGGTGGCAGAACCAGTAAACTATTCTGAGTCTGGACGTTGAATCGAAGGCGCGCGCGCACCAAACATTACATCTTTTTTACTCAATTATCCTAATCAAACTTCAAGTGCTCAACAGTTTTTTGGAACTTTATAATCGTGTGTGGCTGGCCGGCCAGGTGTCTAAAGGAAGAACTATTCGTGAGGAATCGTGCTCGAAGCCTGCCTACATGGTAAGTGATCTGTGCATTGTTTCTATTGTCTAAATCGTCTGTAACGCATATTAACGGCGAATGCTCCCAGCATTCGATCCAATGTGGTGATTGACAGTGTACAAGTGCTATTTATCGAGTCAATTTAGCCACATTTTTTGGTGCCGAAACCCGGGAACTTTGGATACCTACCTTCAGTCTGCCGCCAAATACCAATTCGATTTAGTAATTGCTACTTCATTTACCGTATTCCACGCTTATTATACTTACTAGTACAGCTAAAACGAATAAACATAACATTTTGTTTCAATTACTAATCGGAAAACAAGTCTTTGTTCCATTTTGTTTTGTTGAGTACCTTACCTACCGATTATCGATTTAAGATGGCTTCCATCAGTTTCTAGAATATTTGTTGAAAATAAATTCTTTTGTCGTTTTATACTTATTAGCATAAAATTATCTACCGTTTTACCGTTCGCAATAATACAATATTGCAAATCCACCTTCTCATAATTTTATGTTGATAGTTCGTTATAACTCGACTACTTTTTTCCAACCGTTCAACGTTTCCTCTTGATATTTATTTATCGAAAATTTATTTCGTTTCAAATTACGAAATATTTTTTATCGTGACGTTGTATCGTTTATCGTATCATATTTTCAACGAATTTTGGTGCGTTCACATTTTCATTATTACCGTTTTAGGTTAAAAATCATAGTTTTTTGTTTTTACAAAAAAAACTGATTTTTATTTTTTATTTACCGTACATTAACGAATATCGCAAACCGTTTTTAGTGTTCCTAACGCTCATTTAATTCATCCTTATCAATTTAATTTATTTCAATTTAAAACTCAGGTGACCGAGGTGACAATATTACCTGTTGTCGTGTAATACCGCCCCAGTGATTCTCGTCGATTCTTGTGAACGCGGTCTCGCTGAAGACGTTCGCAACTAAACTTTTTTATCGAATCCGAATATTTGTTGCTATCAGGTTTTATTGTTTTGATATTAATTATGTCTTTACTATCAAGGCGTAAATCTAAACCTACTATTAAAAAGGGTATCGAAAATACGTACACTATTAATAATTTGCCCAGTTTGCGACGTAAACGAACTATAGCATATAATCGCTTAACGAAGGCTTTGGAAGTAGGTACCTTAGCCAATACCGATGAATCACAAGTAGGGTTATTTCTTTCATATTGTCATGAAATAAAAACGATTGCTGATAGTTTTCATGACTCCCATTTTATTATTTTGGACCTTCTTAAGGATGATGCCGATGAGGAGGACGATGAACTTCAGGATCGATTTGACGAATTGTATTTTCAAGTGTTGGCAATTCAACGAAAATTTGAACAACGTTCATCTCAACAAGCTGACATTTCGAAACATAATTCTTTGACCGGTTCGCACAGTGGAAATATGCGGTTACCAAAAATTTCGTTGCCAACTTTTTCCGGTGCTATCAAGGAATGGCCTGAGTTCATTGCAACTTATAACGCGTTGATACATGATTCTACCTCCTTATGTAATATTGAGAAATTTCACTATCTCGTGTCAGTTTTAAGTGGTGATGCTTTATCGTTCATTAGAACTTTTCCTGTTGCAAGTGAACATTATTTAAGTGCGTACGAGGCTCTCAAGTCCCGTTATGAAGATAAACGCGAATTAGCGTTTACGTGCTGGCGTGATATCTTGGACGTTAGTTTAAAGACTTCGAACGCTCAAGATTTTCGACGCGCCTTAGACACGATCGATGAGAACTTAACAATTTTAAAAACTTTAAAATTACCTACCGATAAATGGGATTTTGTTCTTTGTTATAATGTTCTGGCCAAACTCGATACCAAATTAAGACGCGAGTTTGAGGAAAAACATACCGATATTGAGCTTCCACAGTATAACCATTTTAAGGGCATTCTTACACTCTAAAGGTGAAGCATTAATTCGCGACACGCACTTTTCGAATGTTACCAATAAAACCGCTAACGTTTCAAAGGACACACCGGGAACTTCACAGAAGTTCAAGCGACATAACGTCACGCATTCGCTTGTCGCTCCCACCGTCACTACTCATAAAAATGTTGGTGATAAACAACAAGCGAAACCTGCTCATAATTCGAGCACTCCGATTCGTAAATGTGCCTACTGTCGCAATGAACATCACATCTCGGCCTGTAATGATTTTTTGGCAAAATCAATAGATGAGCGCATGGCTGTGGCCACTGAAAAGAAATGGTGCTACAATTGTCTTAACGCATCCCATTCAGTGCGAGAGTGCACATCAATGTTTTCATGTCGACAATGTAGACGTAAACACCACACTTTGCTACATAAGGAGCCGGCGGCAAGCTCGGCGACCTTAGTGGCTAAGGATTCGTTAACTCAGTCTGATCCAACCGTAACCACAACCGTGTTACTGGCAACAGCTCTAGTCCAGATTCGTGATGCTTCTGGTGAATTTCATACATTTCGCGCGTTATTTGACACCGGCAGTCAAAACAATTTTCTCACGGCTCACGCCGCTCAACGATTAAATCTAAAACCTATAACTGGTAATATCAACGTTTATGGGTTAGGGGGCAGCCCTGCCTCAGTCAGTGGCTTTGTTACATGCGACATTGGCACCAACTGTAACGTAAAAGTTTCGTCTGGGAATGCTCGTCATACCGAGCATTTGCGGAGATCAACCGATAGCAAGGCTAAATACGAAAGGATGGGAGGAGGTCAAAACACTACCGCTAGCTGATCCTGGTTTTGACATCCCTGGTCCAATCGACGTCTTGTTAGGTGCCGACGTCTTTGCTGAGTCACTTCTCGAACAACGTCTGAAGGGTAACGCCTCTCAACCGCGAGCTTTCAACTCAGTCTTCGGCTGGCTTCTTCTTGGGAAGTCAGACTCGCATCGTCCAGTCTACTAGGAGTAGCCCCTTCTACCGTAGACGATAGTTTAAACAAAATTGTTCAACGTTTCTGGGAAATCGATAACGTTCCACAATCTTCCCGATTGACCCCAGAAGAGCAACGCTGTGAAAATAGTTTTTCTCAGTAATCACTACCGTGACGAGACAGGTAGATATGTAGTTTGTCTCCCCTTCAAGGACGACGAGGAGCCAGTCTTTGAAGGTTCTCGAAGATAGCGCTTACGACGCTTTCATGCCATTGAAAGGCGTCTGTATCGCGATCACAATTTAAACCAACAATACGTGGAGTTCATGACTGACTATATCGACAGTGGTCACATGACTCTGGTACCTGCCAAGCAAATGGGTCAAGGCAAGTATTATATACCGCACCATTGTGTGCTACGTCCCGACAGCGCTACAACGAAGCTTCGCGTTGTATTCGACGCCTCGGCTAAAGATGCAACTTCCAAATCGCTAAACGACTCGCTGCTGACGGGACCGAAGCTACAATCAAATATCGTAGAGATCCTTCTTCATTTCCGTGAGCACGCAATTGTCTTCATGGCAGACGTGCGCCAAATGTACCGTCAAATCAACCTAGCTCCTCAACATCGTGATTATCAACGTATTCTCTGGCGAGCTCACCCAGATGAGCCTCTTCAAGAGTACGTATTAAATACCGTAACGTACGGAGTGTCTTCCGCTCCATTCCTGGCGTGCCGCTCTATTCAGCAACTGGCCAACGATGAGGGTCACAAGTACCCAAAGGCCAAAACCGTTTTAACTTCCGACATATACGTTGATGACGTCATATCCGGAAGCTCATCGCTGAAGGACGCCAGAGAAATCAAAACTCAACTCATCGCTCTTTTCGGTCTTGGCTCGTTTGAGCTCCGAAAATGGGTGAGTAACCGACCCGAGCTACTTAGCGATCTTCCCGCGGAGGCGTGTCTTTCAGAAGCAATCACTTTTACCGAAACTGAAAGACACAACTATCAAGGTTCTGGGCCTTAAGTGGGAGCCTGCTTCGGATTCGTTCGTCTTTACCGTAAATCCATCTAATCAACCGTGCACCAAGCGAACGATTCTGAGTGAGGTTGCCAGAATTTTCGATCCTCTGGGTTTTCTATCTCCTTTGACAATTCATGCCAAATGCTTTATTCAAAAGCTTTGGATTCTAGGTCTTTCATGGGACGATAAGCCCCCACCGGAAATTATCTCTCTATGGGAAAAGTTCTCCGAACAGCTTCCTCAAGTTAGGAATCTTAAGATTCCACGTAAATACGCTACCGATAGCGCTCAATCATATCAACTGCATGGATTTTGTGACAGCTCCGAAGCAGCATATGGCGCCGTTATATACCTGCGCGTTACCGAGTCTGACGGCTCCGTTCGCGTCTTTCTCGTTTGTGCTAAGGCTCGTGTAGCTCCTTTGAAACGTCAATCGTTACCTCGCCTAGAGCTGTGTGGTGCACTTTTGCTCGCAGACCTTATCAAATTTGTCAAGGGCACGCTGCGGATTCCTGTTCATGACACTTATGTGTGGTGTGACTCCACCGTTACCTTGTCCTGGTTGCGAGCTCCTTCTTCTCGCTGGGTGACATTCGTTGCAAACCGCGTAAGTCACATTCAAGATATCGTGCCGACCGAGTGCTGGAGGCACGTACCATCTGTCACAAATCCTGCAGATGTTTGTTCGCGTGGGCAATTGCCTCACGAGTTGCTGAACAATGCCCTATGGTGGGCGGGCCCAGAGTGGTTGTCTCAACCACAGTCTGAGTGGCCAATCGATACATCGAGAAATCGTTCAAACGACGACAATGCGGTGCTCTCTGAGCAGCGTCGCACCACAGTTCTCGTTTCGGATCAAATCGAAAGCGTAAACCAAACTTCTATAATTGATCGACTATTCGAAAAATATTCTTCTTTAGATAAAATCTGTCGCATTATCGCTTACGTTCGCAGGTTTTGTAATAACATGCGTAACACTGTTCCGCGATCAGATAATCTTTTCGTAACGGACGCTGAGCGTCATCGTGCGTTACTAATTATCGTCAAACATTTCCAACATCGTTGTTTTTTGGATGTCATATCCAAATTACAATCAAAGATACAGTTACCTCGCAGTTTTCGTAAACTAAACCCGTTTTTGGACGAGCATGGGTTAACTCAGCGAGCAAAATGGACCACGGACTCAACACCGTTAACTGTAAACTCAATCGTACTTATAAAAGAGGACAATCGGCCTCCTCTTCAATGGGCATTAGGACGAGTTGTTTCTTTGCATCCTGGCCCTGATGGGGTAGTTAGAGTCGCAACCATTAGAACAGCCAGAGATCACTCGCTTAAGAGACCTTTGGTCAAACTATGTCCTCTACCCTCCGTATAATCGTTATAACTTAGCATTTCTTAGCTTTTAAGTTTAGGATAGTAACTTAAACATATTTATCGTTAATTACCGTTTCTTATTCTTACTCTGGGAAAATCCCATTGGTATTTTGGTGGGCGGAATGTTCCGTTTTCAACGTAAACTTCGTTTACTTTTCAATTCGAATTTCGCGCGCGTTATCGACGCACTTGTCAATCATCATGATTCGTCGTGCTGCAGGCGATTTAGCCAATGGAGCGCCCGGATTACCGCCGGCGCATGTACTATCCTACCGGCGTCTTGGAATACAGCGCCATAGGCTGGTGGCAGAACCAGTAAACTATTCTGAGTCTGGACGTTGAATCGAAAGGCGCGCGCGCACCAAACATTACATCTTTTTTACTCAATTATCCTAATCAAACTTCAAGTGCTCCAACAGTTTTTTTGGAACTTTATAATCGTGTGTGGCTGGCCGGCCAGGTGTCTAAAGGAAGAACTATTCGTGAGGAATCGTGCTCGAAGCCTGCCTACATGGTAAGTGATCTGTGCATTGTTTCTATTGTCTAAATCGTCTGTAACGCATATTAACGGCGAATGCTCCCAGCATTCGATCCAATGTGGTGATTGACAGTGTACAAGTGCTATTTATCGAGTCAATTTAGCCACAATCTTCATTATCATGTATTATTAATTTTGGACGTTATATTTCCCAAATTCATTTAGAATTTCAGCAATACAGCATACAAGAATTTATATTATTTATTTATTAACCCATCTATGTCCAGTACTGAGCAAAGGCCTCTCTCTCCCTTCCAGGACTCTCCATCTAAGGCTATATCGCACCACCCCTTTGTCAAATTGTATTTAATTTGTCGTACCAGCGCACCCTAGGTCGACTCAGGCTTTTCCTGCCATTAAGAGGAATCCAGTCTACATCGTCATGAGATGGTTGCAAATGGTTAACTCTGCCGAATATCGTGTGAATGTTTTTTACTTAACCCTAAGAAAGCGGTGACCCAGGGTGCAGCAGCTTGTAACCTATATAGGCACACGAAATAGCGTGATTATTTTCACAATCTTATCATAGTGAAAAAATTTACGTAAAATTACCTTAACCAGTGTTACTTACTTAGTCGACAATGTTCTATTACCATTTTTATTCCCCATATCCAATACCAGCATCTTATCTCCAACCTGTACAAACAAGCATATTCATACATAATGCATTACAAAAAGACGTCCAAAGCCCGCCTTATCTCCCCAATCTGAGATAAAACAAAGATTTTTAACCGCACACGATGTAATGAGACAGGTGATGCTGTAATTAATCAAATAACATCGATCTAATCTGATAAGGTGACCACCAGCGGCGTGGGATGAGAGATAGATAGTGTGGGATAGTGGGAGAATGATGCGCGGACGCGAGCTCCTTTGTTCTATCGAGATATTCGATTGATAAAATCGAAACCTGCCAGCGTTAAAAGGACACTTGTTACTTATTTTATAACTAGTAAAGAGGTGGAACTACCAAATAATTCTTTTCTTAGTGCTCACTTAGGTACACTATTTACAAAACAGGAATTTTTTTTTTTTTAATTTCAGCAATTTTGTGTCTTCATTTATATCCCAATCAGTTTTCCAGTCAGTCAGCGTCTAATTTAATTGTTGTATTTTGTTGTTGTATTGTATTCTTGTGTTTTATTTTATTGTTTGTTTGTTTTAGCTTTTGCCCGCGACGTCATCGCTTTTTTTTCTCAGTTCCTCTAATCAATAAAAGAGATTGGGGAAATAGAACTCTCACAGCGCAGTATAGACTAAGGTTCTATGCGGATAGTCCAATAAGTAGGACTATCCCTACTTATTGGACTATCCGCATTTAGAAAAGTTTATTCACACACCAAAACTCAAAATGTGGGTGGCACAAGTGATCGTATCGATGATCTCTATCTTCAAAGAATTGTCATCGACATTTGGAAGGTTTTGGACGTAAAGTGACATTCCAATCAAGATCCGTGGTCTTATTAGGCTCAAACCAAATTTCTTAAATTAAACAATCGTAAGCACACGCGTTCCCGCTTCGCCCACTCCTTTGTCTGAGCTATTTCTGAGTCGCAGTACAAGTGATAAGATAAAGCGACTTTTATATTCAAAGATGATACTGCAGCTAGTCGTAACTGCGACTACGTGCTAGAACGTGGTTTCTGGAGTATTTTCTCTTTATTTATAACTATCATGCGCCCGGGACTTTGTTCTCGTGAGAATTTTGGAAAATCTTCTATTAGTACTCCGCTACACTCTCTAATGAACCTACATGCCAAACTTTAGCTCCTTTTCCTACGCCCTTGTAGTTTTGGCTGTGCATTATCTATCAGTCACCTTCCATCTACTACTATTTTACCGATTCTTGTATTCCAAATAATATTATATGCTTTATAGATAAGAATCTATTTGGAATGAGAAAATCTCATATCTAATTATTCAATGAAACTGTTCTATAAAAATTGCTGTAAGTAACATTGGGTGAAAAGATTCAAGTTCTTTTATTCTTATTTTAGGAATTGATGTTTGAAATTATCAACTTTACCTTCGCTTCAAAGCGCAAGTGTATAGCAAAAACCTATTACTCATTAAAAAAAAAACGCTCCTGCTCATGACTCGGCCACTAATATCGACGTGTAAGGTAAGTCACGACCGGCCACCGAGCCAAAAGCGACATTTGATAATATCGTTCCTTTTATCCGTTTGACCTAGGGACCTTTAGGCGCTGTTGGTCCGAAGTTGTCTTTACATTGGATTGCCACTAAGTTACAGTTTCTAGTCGAGAAACTCTCTGTGGATGATGGATTTATTATGTCTTCAGTTGGGACTTGAATTAATGAAATGGAGGAAAGGCAATGCTGGGAGTGAAAGTTGAGAAACTGTTAGGATTAAATTTTACCTGACATAACCAGGAGTCTTGTATTTTGAATTTAATAATTTCATTACGTATAGTAGGTATTATGAATTATTATATTCCATGGTAGTCTGGGAGTTATAGGAAAAGAAATTGTATTTACTTCTGCTGATCATAAAACTCTATAAAGGAGGATAATAAAGGTCGATATAGGATATAGTTGGTCAAAAAGAATACTTGTGCTAGCTTGTTATCTAGTTCTTAATAAGTAATGATCCCTAGCGACATAATTTATAACCGTTTGTGAATTTATTTAACCAACATTTCGTAAGCCTATAAGATGATGTACTTTACTTAAGTATTGAAATTCTTCCTTTTTCTTCTGTCTATAAATTTTAACTACCAGCCCATAGTTACAGCGTTATTGACTTTGGTTCTGATGGATATTTTTATCCATGACACTGTACTTGTAAGATTTGATTTATAGATCGAAATAATTGTCCAAGTCCCCTTTTTTGCCGAATCACGCCATAAAAAAGGTAATCGTTGCAATAATATTGATGATATGAAAATATTGACAGCAATTCCATTTATTACAGAAGTCTTACAAAATGACAGTGCAATTCCCTTGAAGGGTTAAGGGTAGGCGAAATTAATTTATCGCGGTACAAAAAGCACCTTTTCAAAGGAACTACTTGGGGTCTTGGCTACGTGACCTTATAGTTGATGAATGTCACCCTTCGACCCTTTGTTGCTTTACATCTTGTGCCCTTTTGGATTGATTAGCTGACATTAGGGTCTTTTGAGTTGTACGGTATCTTGAGGTGGCGAGATAGGGACGTCGTCAGAGTAATGATTAGTTTGAAGTTATGGGTTTTCTTTAGCGTGTAGAGATTGATAAAGTGGCACCCATTTGATATGCTTCACATTCCGGATGTGTATTATACAAGATTCGTGAGTAAAGAGGATAGTTTTGTAGGTAATGTTATCAATATTTAGGGCAACATGGTCGTGGAAAATTAGATATTCTGGGCTTGAAGCCTATTCACATTTTGATGTAATTTGGTATACGAGCAAGATGTAACCTGCATTGCGCATATACTACGGCTATCTTTCTAATAAAAATATTATAAAAGTAGGTATATGATATATTATATAGGTATTTGATACAAAACTAAGTCATACTGATTTTGATATAATTTGATAAACAACACAGGATGATCAAGTTTGAAGCTTATTTATAAAGATCGATCATACATCACAAGTCTAACTAGCTCTAAAACTTCTTATCCATAAGAATATCGACGGTAAAAATAAAGAACATAAAAAATTATAAAGCGGTGACAAACAATAAATTCGGAATTTGGTACCTGTACATTCGGGTCATTTACCCAGAATGTACCCACAATATGGTACCGTAATGCCCTGGTCATGGGAACGGCTCGGATCAGATCATGATACTCACCTTATTAAGAAATTAACGAGGCGAGAAATATTTTTGGACATTCTATTCTAATTTGTTGAAGAAGTCATTATAATTTTATTTTTTGTTATGTTAATTTTATAGCAAACTACTCTAGTTCTCACTAGACCCTTTGTGGTATGTATACTAAAAAGAAACGTGTTTTAATTGTTAAAACAATATTATTAATAATACAGCAAATTTTACAAGCATGAGACAGATGGGAAGTAGCTATTGTTATTTTTTCGCATGTTCCGGTTTTAAACTGGACGTAGTTAAGCAAACCAGATCCAACACCAAAATATAGAATGTCGGGAAATTGACGTTTTACTTTGGGACCTAATATTTAAATATAAGGAAGGTTTATTAAATAAGCTAATAAGAAATATCATAGATAATACTTAAAAGTACACGGTCAAAATTCTATTACAGCGATTGAACAGTAAAATGTCTGAATTTTCATGAAAAACATTGAATGGATCCTGTTTGCAGTAAGTTAGTTTGCAGTTTTTTCTTAATTGCCTATATACCATGTACTGTGAAACAATTGATTTTGTTTTATACATTGATGCAATGCTTTGATATTAAGACAATATAATAAAGACGCATCGGCGAATTACAAATGGCTTTATTTTTAATCAAAAATTTAACAAATGTTTCAAAATGCTTTGTTAAAAGAATAATATCTGAAAGCTTTTATAGACATTCTCGAAGAATGTCTAAAAAGCTTTTCAGATATTATTCTTCTAGTTCATCTAATTCAATCTCGAAGTCCGGCGCTCCCGAAAAACCGTCGACATCATCAACAATCCTGTCATCTCCAGTAAAATTCTTATAAACATTGTGTACATCTGTACATCGTTTGGAATAATATGTAAAATACTTCTTATGTCTTTCAGTTTTACACTGGGTACGGGCTTGTCATTAGATTTATCGACTGCTATTTTCCTATTTATAATAATGTTTTCTAATTTTGAACATGAAAGAAAAACTTCTTTAGTCATTCTTGTCACATGCATAGGTTTATTCTTCTTGCAATTTTTCATTATTTCTAAGTAATCTTGTAGTGTATAAAGTCTCTGCTGTAATTTTAAAGCACATTCTATCTTCCCAAAGTCAGTGTCATTAGGCAAAAAGCTATGCCCTGATTCTGAGATCTTACTGAGAAGCTTAAGCCTGATGTTAGACACCTAATACTTTGTAGTGATTTGGCTGGTAGGCAGAATGGTAATATAAAGCTAACCCTAATGCTTAAAGCCATGTTATGCGATCATCCGACTTTGCAACAGATAAGTATTAGATTTTTAGAATCAGGGTATAGCTTTTAGCCTAATGGCACTGACTTTGGGAGGATAGAATATACTTTTAAAATTACAGCAGAGACTTTATACACTACAAGATTACATAGAAATAATAAAAAATTGCAAGAAGAATAAACCCATGCATGTGACAAAAATGACTAAAGATTTTCTTTCATGTTACAAATTAGAAAACATTATTACAAATAAGAAAATAGCAATCGATAAATCGAAAATTTCATGGCTTAAAACTATAGAACTATGTAGTTCTTAAAAAGGAATTTATATGAGAACAAATTTAGAAGCAGATTTTAAGGAGCTCAACATACAGAAAGAATACCCGTGGTAGACAACCAATTATGTCCAAGAACCGAATGGAGGGAAGTCTTTTACATGTTATTCCAAACAATGTACACAATTTCTATAAGAATTTTACTAGAGATGACAGGATTGTTGATGTCGACGGTTTTCGGGAGCGCCGGACTTCGAGTTTGAATTAGATGAACCCGAAGAATAATATCTGAAAGCTTTTTAGACATTCTCCGAGAATAACTGCAAAAGCTTTCAGATATTATTCTTTTAACAAAGCATTTTGAAACTTTGGTTAAATTTATGATTAAAAATAAAGCCATTTGTAATTCGCCGATGCCTCTTCATTATATTGTCTTAATATCAAAGCATTGCATCAATGTATAAAACAAAATCAATTGTTTCACATTACATGGTATATAGGCAATTAAGAAAAAACTGCAAACTAACTTAATGCAAACAGGATCCATTCAATGTTTTCCATGAAAATTCAGACATTTTACTGTTCAGTCGCTGTAATAAAATTTTGACTGTGTACTTTTAAGTATTATCTATGATATTACTTATTAGCGTATTTAATAAACTTTCCTTATATTTAAATATTAAGTCCCAAAGTAAAACATCAATTTCCAAACATTCTATATTTTTGTGTTGGATCTGGTTTGCATAACTACGTAAAACGTTACATAGACGAGATCCAAACCGCATGTTTCGTAAGAACTGTATTCATTTAAAACGAAACAAAGAACCATGTGAAATGGATCTTATTCAAAATATGCAATTGTGAATATATTTATTATGCAAATAAGATCCAATCGGCATGATCCTCATAAAATCACAATTTCATAATTATATATAGAACCAAGTGACATGGATTTAGTTTTATGTTTTATTTCCTGAAAATCACGCTGCTTGGATCTTTTCTTACATTCCAAATATGTTTGTTTTAAGATGGTATCTTTGAAAAAAATATTTTTTTTAGACCAATGAAACACTGGAGACACTTGGTCTTTTTTTTTTCCATAAACGTAAGGCCTATTTTTGAATAATTTTGTGTACAGAACTCAATTTTGGCCAAGGTGTGGGTTGGATCTGGTTTGCATAACTACGTCCAATCTGTAATTGTATATAATAGTTTTTAACTGTAGTTAAATATTTAGCACATTTTTTTAAATTTAATATTGTACATTTTTTTTTTAAATTTAATATTGTAGGTACCTATACTAGTAAAATTGTGCCCATTTCTAGGTTTCCAAGTGAGCTAGTTGGAGAGGCATGACTTTTAGAAGAAGAAGTGAGCTAAAATTTCACATGTGAATTGGAAGATGTAAATTGTAAGTTGGTATACGATGAAATAGGAAGGAATTCTGGCTAATACATATTATGTGCATTATAAAAAGATGAGACTTAAACATTTAAATATAATTACGATAGAATTCAGGAAATATGATGAAATCAAAATCAAATAAAAAACAGGTACCTACATACTTTCGTAATTTGTCAATACATATTAGATTTCCCCTTTATTAGGCAGTAGTGTAGAGTCTCTTGAAATCTCTCTCTCAGCCGAAAGACGTCCACTGCTGGACAAAGGCCTCCCCCAAGGATTTCCACAACGACTGGTCCTGCGCTGCCCGCATCCATGCGCATCCCGCGACCTTCACCAGGCAGTAGTGCACCTAGAGTAACGTATTGAAATACCGAATGAAAGTAGATAACAGATTGTTATGAAGGGAGATGGTAGTGTAGACTGTATGATGTATGTTTGTCAGGTAGGTATCTCCGCTACAGTTACAACAGCATTCCGTTATTTATTATCAAAGACCTCTGAGTAGCCAATTCATAAACAAATTCACAGTACCATTAGACCAGTAAGCTATATCTAGCATTCCAAAAAAAAGTCTTTGTATTCGGCTCAGATGGCATGCGTTTGAGCTGACAGTAGCAGCCGGTAATTTTTATTTTATTGCCTGCACCTGTCTATTATAGCCCTCTAGTCGAAATGGCATTATAATATATTTAAATGTTCAAAAAACGCCGGAGGGCGCAGGGTGTCGATAACAGCGGTTCTGTTGTTTTTTCTTTTTTTTTACTGCTTTGTAGAGGTAGCGAAGGTGTGATAATGAACTGCTTCAAAGGGAATTTATTCTAGTCTAGCTAGGCCAGTGTTTGAGGAACTGCGGGTATGTTGCGACTAGTTCGATGTTGTAAAGTTATTCACTTTTCCAACTAATTTTACTTACCTTTTAATGATGAAGCTTTATGAGATGAATTATTTTGAATTGTGTCGTAAAGAACGGACCAATGCAAATTCCGCTTGGAGTAACACACTCGATGACTCTTAACATACGAACTGACTAACAGAAGTCATGTACATATTTTAACACGACTGACCAAAAAAGGAGTGTTATGTTATCAGGGTTCCAGCATAAGTCCTGAATGGCTTAACACATTTTGATGTGAGAAGTATTTTAGCAGTGGACGTCTTTCGGCTGAGAGAGAGAGAGAGTCCGAATGACATAGGCTATGTGAGTTGCCACTGTTGTCAGTCGTGTTTTTTTTAAATAATTAGCTTGTTAATTTATTTTTTACTTAGAAAATCTTCAAGCAGTACTTGTTAAATTTACTTGTTAACAAGAATTGTGATTACTCAATGGCAAAATCTTTACAAAATTTAATTATTTTCTTGTCTCTACTGACTGAAAATTCAAACAGCACAAATACTTACATCGTATTTTTTGTTGCTACCAGGATAGGTTACACTCGTTTTGGGCATGTTTACAGCAATAAAAATTCATTCATTCATTTTAATTTTTCCATACCTATTTACTTTATTAGACCATCGCTCATAGCTCACATTGTGGCCCCACCCCATTACCCTTTGATGTGTGAACATCACTGGGCAAGCTCACACCTGCCCAGTGGCTACTTTACATGTTCATTGTTCCAAATTTGAAATTTTCCTCGCCTGTCATGGTGTAGTCTTCTACGGTGCAGACATTCTTGACTTATTTCTTTTTGTATTGTTATGATGGAGGTTCTTTTATTTATTCCTTAGAAAGTGCTTGTATACTTTGTTTACAAAAACTTAAAAAAATTGACCGGCATAGAATCATATTAATTTAATTCCAGTCACTAAGTACCTAAATTAAATATACCTACGAATATAGTATCCGAAGAAAGTAAAACTGCATTTCCAAAAACTTCCACCATCTCAAAATACCTACTCGTCATACATTTATGACGCAAAAAACAATATGTCAACATAAAAAATACAAAATTTTGTACCTTATGAATATTTTCCAGCACTTTGACTTTTTAATCTAGTAATATTTATAGTAAAATGCAAATAAAGCAAACGAATGCACAGTTAAACATAATTTATTTCAAATTATTTTAAGTATCACAGATTCATTTATTTTAATAGTCATCACGTTAACAAAAATATATATAGTCTACGGCAGCATGTAGGTATATTATTTATACAGGATTATTCCCGCTAGTAGTAACTGCAGTACAATTATTTACATCCTATACGTATATACGGGCGAAGTGAAGAATTACCCGTTTGAATTCACTTTAGACTTACCAGCGATAGTACACACTTGTTGTGAACAATTTTGCGAAAATTGCACATTAATTTTTCTCTTTAGAATTAACAAAGATAGGAAAAAAACTGGCTGAAATTAAGACAGATAAAAAAATCATATCTGCCCATTAACTGACTTATTTTTTCCAACACTAGTTGGCGAATTAAGTGAAGGTCAAAAAAATTACAATCGGTTTAAAATCGTTTTTTTTTGTTAACTTTTAAGAGACATTTTTACTTAATATACTTAATGAAACGTCTATACAGGGTTATTTGTAATAAACGCAAAACCTTCCTAGGGGTGAAAGTACTCATAAATATGAACATCTTTTTGTATGGGACCGACTCTGAAATCTCAAAAAAAAAAATCAGCTGTTCCATACAATTTGCAATACCTACTCGCCCAAAATGTATGGAACAGCTGATTTTTTTTTTGAGATTTCAGAGACGGTACCATACAAAAAGATGTTCATATTTATGAGTACTTTCACCCCTAGGAAGGTTTTGCGTTTAATACAAATAACCCTGTATATATTTACGATAAGTATAAATTTTGTAAAAGTAAAAGTTAATAAAAATCTTAAGAGAAACTGACCAAACAACCACTAAGCAAAGTCTGAAGTGAACTCTTACAAGTTTTGCGAAAGTTATAAAGTACAATGATGTCATAAATGCAGTTTCTAAGTCTTTTAATGAATATTAATTTAGTCGGAAGGTTACTTTTGCATGTAAAAAGTTTAACTGATCATACGCGTTACAGTAGTTACCTACGTAGGCTTCGTTTCTAATACGTAAACAATAATTTCTAAAGTAAAGTAATAAGGAGTTATCCCATATTTTTACCGCACTGTGGAATTAATAGGAGGGTTCGTAGTGTTCAACTTTCGTGTTATATTCTGTTTTGTATCTGTGAGGACCTTTAAGTGGCTCCTTTGATAACTATTCTACTAAAATTGTAGCTCTTTCTCCTATAAAATAAAATAAAAGTAATTTTTCTTGAGTGTAAAAAAAAGTTTGTTGCCTACGCAAAAGTCCTTCCACTGTTACACATTTAGAGAGTCATTGTAACTTCCACGATTAAAGATGATTAAATAAGTTTTTAATTGAATTCTATTAAGGATTTCTCTACTTCATTGTATTCGATTAAGGTGCCGACGCAGTTACGATTGAAATGTCCCCTTAAATACAAACTTCTAAAAGGCGTGCCTAATTTAGTTGTAACAGTACTAAGCTCTGATAAATTGAATAAGTATGACATTTAAATTTAAAATGGTTGATGAAAAATTCCGTTTGATGTTTAACGTTTTGAGTTCCATCAAGTTTTTAGAGAGGTATCGGATTGAAAATTTACGTGTTTAAGAAACAAAATGAACTGCATTAAATGAGTTTATTTTAGGATTGAATTTTTTAAACATTTTTTATTTGCACCATACGGAATTTTTCGGATATTTTAAATTTAAAAATCATTATTAGCTGAGTAATGCTATAAAAACTATAAAGTATAACATTCTCAAAGATTATTGCCAAAAATTGAAGTGGCATCAAAGATTTGGCACACAGTTAATACATATAAAGCATCAAAATAACCAGGCAAAGAATACGAAACCAAGCGATAAATTTTCCATAATATTGTGAACACTCAAACACTTATAAAAATTAACAAAATAATCAACCGTGACCAACCAACGGTTGGCAGTGATTCTTTTAAAGACGTCATAGGCACTATTATTGCTACTATAATATATAATTTATTTCCCATCGCTTATCTACAGCATAGATATTCTATACAAAATATACTACGACAATTTTACAAACTTAGGCCGTCGGCCTACGAATTTATACTTTCACTAACATAACATTGAAACTACTCATTAGTTTACCAACAAACTGTCCATATAAAGGTCTATGCTTTCACATGTCCCGATTCTCGAGCGCGTACATTCGACGAGAGAATCGTTAATTAAAATCAAGGTCTGACTTGTCTATGATTCATAACCAAGATGGCCGCCCATGGAGTAAATCAGCGGCGTCGTGTCGGTCCATCTGTCGCAGCGCGGCGGCGAGCCTGCCGTGGCGCCCGGGCCCCGGTCCCGGCACTCCCACAGCTCCAATATAGCCTCTGTTGGCGAACTCTTCGTGGCGAACCATGTCGTGTACCGATCCACGCCGAGCCGAGCCGCCAGCGCGCGCCAGTCGTTCCCGCGGGCATTCGGCGGATCCAATATAGCGCATAGCTGCCGTTTTATTCGTGCACTTAATTTAAACGGGCCCTCGCCTGCACACTCGTTGACTCCCGCCTCGCTCACCGTCATGTTCCGCTTGCCGCTGTCGCTTCCCTCCTCGCTCCTGCACATGCGAGCCTCCAAAAGATTCTCGGTTATATTGAAACTACGCTGAGATTCCGCGCGGGGTGAACGGCCTCGAGGCGACCGACTTCGCATATCCTCGAGGGATATTCGGAATGTCTGTTTATAGGATGGATTGGTCCTCTGACATGCGGAGATGCTAAAGTCAATATTGTCGCAGTCGTGGGTCCTCTCGAGGACGAAGCTGCAATGGAGCGCGTTGTAATTCGAACTCCAAACATGATTGAACGGAATCTCCTGGTAACCTATGCCCGGTTTGGCTTTCCAGCCGGGACTGACATGTTCCAAGTTCAAACACAAATTGGAGCCGCCATCTTGGAATAATAAAGTCTTGGTGCGCTCGAGTAGGACTCCGCCGAGTTTTTTCTCTTGTTCTTGGCAGTAATAAGGGGCGCATGGCGTGTCTTCAAAGACATAAAGCCTGATATTGTATTCTGTGGATGTTTCGTTTATAGACGCCGGGGCGTATATGGCTAATTGCAGGCCTTTGACGGCTTTCCCGTTGAAGCTCTCACCTACTAATACGAAGGTCGATAACATGTCGGTAACTAAATAAATTTTATCGTTGTCAAGTTGTGTGAACACCGGAGTATTGATTGTCTCTTGGCCGAGTCCGACGACCTTTCTCCACTGCGGTTGGGAGTTATCAGATTTAGCATTGTTGTGATCAATGGCGTAGAGGGAGAGATTCCAGAAGCCATGCTTGAGGCTCGCGCAGTGTGGTATCTGCAGTATGACGGATTTATTTAATTGGAGACGAGGAGGGCCGCATTTAACTACTGGGCTCAGTTGCGTGATACCTGCGGGGCAAAATTTGTTCTTAATAAAGCATCTTAGAGCACAGAATAAAATATGCAACGGTTTCGCCTAAAGCGGAACGCGTTTTTTCTCAACATAATTATAGCTCTTTGATTTCATAGCGTAATTATGTATTATTTAAATGAAGTTTAAAATAGATGGGTTTTATCGCGATCTGTAATAACTACCTTGGCGTTGCAAAGTTTTCACTTGAGTACGCTTTCAATATTAATGTCTATTTTTTGCGTGTTAACTAAGTAAACAGATCTTAACAGCTAACAATATATATATATTTTTTCTAAATTCTGATATTAATTTAAGAATTTGTTTATTTCGACAAATATAGTTCTAGCAAATGAATAAATATACATAAAACATAATTAAGTCATGGAAATAAATTGTGATATATAGAAACACACAAAACACCAAAGCTTACCTTTCCCAAGCCTCGGCCTATATCTATCATCTTTCACCACCGCCACATACATCTGTTCCCGTCGTCCCCTACTCAAAGCCCCTTCAGGAACTGACAGAGCTACTCCAGCAGCTGGCAAGGCTAATCTTGCTCCTCCAGCGGCCACAGACAAGGATTGAGAAGTTGGGGAGTTGGAGACTAGTTCGGCCAGTTGGAGAGTCACTGATTCGTTTGCGGCGTCGTACATGGATCCAGCTGGAAAAATGTGTTTTATTAGCGTATTGAAGCTCTCATCTAGGTAATAACTAAGGTGGACTATATCTCGATTGAGGATCGGGGTCGATAGACACGAAGGACTGGTACCACGATGGGCATTAGGAATCTTTTTAAATTGGTCGTTTGCAATCAGCAATCACGTTCCATTTTGGTGCATAGTTTAGTTGCAGTTACATTATCATGTTTTTAATTATTGTTTATGGGGTAGATAATGGTCAACATTCCCAAAGGCCAAACTTAGCTGGTTAGTGGGCTAATTGGTAGAAGGCTTAATGGCTTAATTTTTTATGGTGTTAAAGTGGTATATGTAATCAGAGCTGGTAGAACACTACATAACTTATTTCTTATATGAAAGCTAAAGCGTTATTCATTCTCGAGAAGCGAATTTGAGCAATAATTTGGATATTTGACGTAAACCATCCTAAAATTAAATTTTCCGCTTCAAAGGGGAATTGGGAATGTCACATGTATATTACAAATGTTTCGGCGAAATTGGATGAATTTGAAATTAGGGTAAGGGTGTATTTATTAGTAGTAACAAATTCATAAATTTATATCGGTACGGAAAACCAAACAGTTGAAGTCTTTGGATTATTTAAAATTTGCAAAAAGTACTAGTAAAAAATAAATGAAATTCAAGGGGATTATAACGCATGAATGTCCACTAACATGATTAAAATCGTTACTTATTAGGTTCTTTTTCGAATTTTTAGTTTCAACAATGAAGACTAACAAATTCGATCAACTCCGTTTCACTTATTACAAAATATTACATTCACAAATAATCGTGCACTAATCTCTGCCCTTCTAAGGCCTTTCCATTAAGGGCCTATGCCACGCCCTGGTTTCTATCATTATTATAAGTTAAATCACGTTTTCCAATCAGTCATTATGCAATGTGTAAACAATAGGACATAGACATTAATGAGAATGTAGATATGATCGCAATTATTGGACTCTGGAGACCTTCGCTTGTGACACTTTCGAAATATGGGCATTATTATGTCTATGGTCGCGAGTATTGTGGCGTTTATTGAATGGTTGTAATATTATAATTTTAATGAGCAATAGATATACAATTTCTTCGTAGTCCAGTGGTTTAGTACATTTAATAATAAGAAGGTCATGCGTCATTTCTTATATTATCTAGTAAGTTTTGTTAAAACATGCTTAAGTAAACTTATTGTGTGTCAAGAGAATATCTATTTGTATGGTCAGTATTTAAATCCCAATAAGTCGGCAGAATGGCTGGAGGCTTCTTACTTTTTAGGCATACAGAGAACAAAGGTATCATTTTATCCAATATCTTATTGAGCCAACAGTCGCGAGGCCACGTTTAACTGGATAGTGGGTTTATTGATGAAATTATTTGTGGAACTCTAAGCTCTGTCTACCTTGAGAGATAAAGAGAGAAGTGATATGTGTCTGTATCAAAAAAATCACAGATATGCACTTACAACTGGTGAAGCAGCTAGACACCGAATGCTCGGATTCGCTGTACGGTTTGCTGTCGTAGTCGTCACTTTGTCCCTTGCTCGACGCACATGGCGTGATCTAATTGGTGGTCTACCGGTGATGCGTAACTGTGCGTGGAGAAATTTATTAATTCATTTTTGCATAATTACGATTTTAATGTTGAAAACTTACAATTCCTTGTAGAATTTTTACTGCTGCCGACTTAGACAAGAGTGAGAGCAAATGCTAAGTTGGAATTTTCTGTATAAAGCCTCGGTCTTAAGATAATGACGCCAGCCCGCTGCGGTTTGCGTTCTGCGGTATCAGACACATAATTGTATGCAAAACGTTGAGAATGGTCTCTTGTATCGTCGACATCTGCGCATCGTTTGAGAGGCAAGCGCGGTGAGTGGGGAGCGGCTTTGGCGCTAACCCATGCGTTTTGGATTCTCAAGGTCGTCGCTTTACCTGTTGGTGAGATGAGGGACATCGGCTTTAGTGATGTTTCCGGCTCTGGTGTCGGGTTGAGGGATGCTCGTATCTTGGCGGCCGGTGCTGCATCAGGTCGGGTGCGAGCGAGAGAGAGACTGTTTCTCCACTGTTACTGGTACAACTCCGGTTGGGAAATCTGTTGGGGAAATTGAACAACTTATTATGTTGTAATTTTTCTAGATGGTGGATATAAGATTAGGTCGTCGATATTACGAAATTGTCTAAAATCTTACTTTACGATTTTCATTCTGTTCAACTTGCGTCCTCTAATTATTTTTCATTAAATTCTGCTTCTTCTTTTTCAAATTTGCAATATACCAGTCAAATTATATGGTTTTTGACCAATAAGTGGCCTCAGCCTATCATTAACACTTCACTCACCCAGTTCTAGTCATGGTGTACAACGAATGGTCCCTGATCTTCTCCTGCAGCAGCTTGTAGCCATGCTGCAGCTCAGCCAAAAAATACACACGACTGCTACAGCGATGCCGAGTGTATAGTGGCACGTCGCTGTATGCTGCTACTGTTGAAATACAGTGGTTTAGATTTCTACTCTTTATGACCCTTGATCTTACTGATTCAATAATGGAGAAGATAATGGATTGCCAAGATAGTCGTTGTGTGTGTTTCATTCCATGGTGACACGACCCTCAGTCGTGAAGAATACGACCTAAAGGACGGGATCTTACTAGGTAACCAAACCAGAAATATGTAGCAATGATTGCTTTCGTGAAAATTAAGAAAATCACCTAATTAAATTCAACCGGGCGAAGCTGCGGGTAAAAGCCAGAACCTCACAAGAACGTTTTTTATGTGTTTTTAAATGCAGCCTATATATGAGTGTTAATGCTATGTCGTATTTTTCTCTAATCTCGGAGGACTTTGCCTCTAATTCAGAGCCAAAAGATATTTCCTAAAAACCAAATGTAATCTTTTAGTAAGTTATCATCAAGGAGAAAATTTATCAAAGAATATTCTCGGAAAATATAAAAGGCTGTAAACAGTCAAAATTCTTAGAAAATATTCGATCTATTGCTCAAATTGACTTTGCTTTATACAAACTAAAGTATAATACTAACTGAATCCTTTTGAAGATTGTTTTTGGCGTTCAAAGCCCTTTAAGTTAAGAAGAAAAGGTTCATTGTTTGAAAACTTTTGTAATATCAGTTTAAGAAGATTAAAAAGGTATTGAAGCTTAAATTATATGAAATATCACACCAAATATTACAAATACATTACAAGTAAAGTTAAATTTAATGAGCTTAATTTAGTTGTTTGAGCACATATTTTATGATTATTGATTATGTTTGATGATACAATAAAAAGTATAATAAAAAACTGTGGTAAAGTTATCAAGATATCTATCCCACTCACTTAAATAGAAAGCGTTGCTACAAAAAGTCTAATAAGTTCAGAAAACCTACAGTTGTGAATGGTAAATTATTATGTTTATTATGTAAAAACTTTGACTTTGAACTGAAACCAAACTTTACAACGAAAGCAGCCAGCTCGTCACGTGTAACGCATTACCTAAACCTGTGTCCAGCAAGATATTGGATGCACATGCTCAAAGTTGAGCAGTTTGTCGGGGTGAAACATCTCGTTAGTGACACTGATGCATACACGTAAATTTTCATGTTGGAAAAGTTCACTGAAAAAATCCTTTTGTACATTTTACTGAATTTTGAAAAAGTGCCATTAATGGTTTTTAACCGACTTCCCAAAAAAAGGAGAAGGTTATATGTTTCGATGTATGTACATGTTTTAAACATTTTATGTATGTTCGCCGATTTCTCCGCCTATGGTGGACTGATTTCCGAAATTACTTTTTTATTCGAAAGAGTCTATTCCCAAGTTGTGGGATGACCCATTTTAACCACATGTAAGAATCAATTCGGTAATTTTAAAGATACCTAACAAAATATTAAAATACAAACATTGGATTATATCGAGCAAAAGCCCGCGACAACATGCCCTTCAGATATTTTATGAAAACTCAAGATTCTCTTTGCATGTCCCCAACCAGAAATAGCCGATTTCGAATATAATATCGTTGCACCATGATTACTTAGGCAAGATAATTTACGTAGCAATCGTATTTAAAGTGCTAGCTCAATTTTCTCAAAGTAAAAGTTTTTCTTAAGATTTTATTCCAAATAATCATTAAGAATCATGCCATCTGTTGCTGCAAGCAATTGGTGCAGATATAAACCTCTGCCAGACATTGTAAATTGACTAAATTAGTAGTTATATTTGTTTTTATTATCAAAAGCTGAATTGTAATGTTACTTGCTGAGAGGTCTCCAAGGGTGCTTTTTATACCTATAAAAATCACTTTTGCTATCCATATTACCTGCATAAGCAACTAAGATCCAAACTTCACATGCCCCATAGTCGCTTCAATCTATTTTATCCGTATATCCCACACAGGTAAACATTCAGCATTTTTCTAAAATAAGAAAGGTTTAGTCGTCTGTTTGGGCTCTTGGTCTACTTTTGTATTGTGCCAAAAATAGTGAGAATTCTGACATGTTTTGACATTTCAAATCAAACTGAGCATTAAAAAGTTTTGTTTTATTAATTTTAGACAAGTGGATAAAATAAGTTTAAGTTTTCTAATCACAAGCTTTAAAATTAGACATTGAAAATTACCAAGGTGCACTAAAAATGATCAAATAATGATTTTTTCCAAAAAAAATGAACCGACTTCCATCATAAAACTTAAAAATCATGAAATAACATACAGGCGGAGATTTTATCAAAGAAGAAAAAATGTATTGACATGCTACCTACTGAACGATGTGAAGTCGGTGCCAAATTAAATAATCTAAATTAACATTAGAATCATGTATGCTAGTATAAATAAAATGCCTAACTAAACAATTACATAATATCCTTACCTACCTTACTCCTGCATAACCTTGGCACCGACTTCCACCTCAATCAGTAGGTAGCATGCCAATACATTTTTCTTTTTGATAAATCTGCCTGTATGTTATTTCATGATTTTAAAAGTTTTTATGATCTTGGAAGATCGGTTCATTTTTTTTGGAAAAAAAAGTTTTATTATATGAAGGAATATCTTTATTAATGCTCACTAAAACAAATGTATGTATTTCAAAATAAATGTTATTAAAAATTCTAATTTGAATGGAAATTCTATGAGAGCTAAGGAGAGTCAGAGTCCAATGACGAATAAAATAACGCGTCTATGCACCACTTCTGTCTCTTATCTCCAAATTCTGTAATACATCTTTCTTATTAGATTTCTTGCCATTTGTATATAGCAAAAAGTAAGCAATGTATTTTTTTTACAATAAAGTTGATTGAATTTGACAAAACTTCAGATTATCGCGGATATTTATCAAGTAAATTTGTATTGGCAGTATACGATAATTATTTTCATTTTATTATTTCATGTATCATTTCATTTGTGATTTAAGAACTTACCTACCATATTTTAAGCTTTGTGTCAACATATCACCTTAAATAAATATTCAAACACCAGATTAAGTATTCTCTTTCTCTGGATAATGCATTTACATTCCTATAAACATCTCCATTTATATATTCCTTGTCAATTTCCAATGAATTAAACATGAACTAATGAACCATACATTAATCAAACTGACACGGCACAGTTTCCCAATGACATCACAATCTTAATAGCTGATAAAAATTTCATCCGCAATCAGATAAAGAAGTTACTTAAAAAGCCACGTCTAAAAATTTCAAAGCCTTTCATTAAGAATCTTTAATACAAGAAGCTCTAAAAAGCTCAATATGAAAGAATTTTTTAGATGTGTAGCCGTTCCCAAACTTTACAATGAAGTCATTCAGAAATCAAATTGATAACAATCTGGGACATAACATGGATAATTAAAAAATAAAATGCTAAAGCGTTGTTCATTTAAATGTTGAAAGCATAAAGTTTTAAGTATGAAATTCATAAATTATCTGAATGTGGTAGAAAGTATGATCAACTCCAGTGAACAGCTATCTTTTACACACATAGGATTATGCAAACAAAACATGTTTTGGATAGTATTATATATTTTTATATAGAATAGTAGGTAAAGCGAAAGCATACGGGTTGCCTGATGGTAAGCAATCACCGCAGTCCATGGACACCAACGACCCTAAGAAGGTCTCTGATGCATTGCCGACTATTTGATGAAGAATGCTTTTTCTTTAATTTTATTCATATCGTTCTCATGGTCTATGGACAAGTCTTAGTATAGTATATATATATATACTTTTCAAATTCAAAAATGCTAAATTATCAAGAAAAAAGGAGGAACAACAAGATGACGAAGAAAGTGTGCGTAAGATAGAGTAGCTAAATACGGAAAAAAGTTTGTCTGCAATCAATTATGTTATGCAAACTATCTACCCTCTATCACCAGAAAAGCTCTCAAATCCATATCAAGTATCAAAATACTCCCAATCCGTGCGATGTTGCAAGCGTTTTTGCTACATTTGGATTCAATCGCGATAGCGGTGACACATGCCCTGCTATTTAGGGCGTTATCCCACAATTGCTTAACATATTCAATGTATTCAATGCAAGTCAGATGCAACATATGGCTTGATTTACTTATGTTGTTTGTAGCATTATTGAATATTGGCTCACAATACTCTAGGTCAAATTCCACGTTTTACTTTTATAAGATTGTTTTATCCCTATTCCTTATTAATTACTTACTTATTGTTTTTGCAAAGTTGATGATTTTACATTTTGATTTATTTTCAGGCTCAATTCAGTTTTGACTACTTACGATTCACTGTATGTGGGCATGTATATTCTATTCATTCATCTATGAGTGTACACTATAGTTGGTACTTTGAGTGTACTGCACACTGTTGTTGATATGTTTTAAATTTTGAATATTGTCACACATAATTGAGTTTATTGTTATCATTCTATCAATATCTTGTAACCTAGCTTTTAAGGGTGAATAATCTTAAAAACTTTATCTTTTTTATATAAATATACATAAAAAATAGTGTAAGTTATCTGTAGACCTGATTCTATGTACAATAAATCTCGAAGATATTGACGCCAGTCATTCTATACTAACTTGCATTATAAATTTATGCTATCCATTAGACATCAGAAAGCAATACGAGATCTGTTACAACTGTGATTCGAACTAAACACGTGTTGACTTGTCAATGTTGCAACCAACATATAAATCCGATATATAAACAAGTTCCATTTATTGCTAACCGATGTTTGAAATCCCATAAATCAGATGAACATCCGCTACTTGATTCCAACCAACCGCGTAATATAAGCATTAATAAAATTTATGAACAGTACCTTATCGGATTAATTTCAAAATTTGTACGCACTGTAAACATTTTGTCAGTGCCAGTCGTATATTCCATGTCCGCTGCAGAGATTGCTGATACGAAAAGCAACTCGAAATTTACAAACCCTTGTGGTTCTGCCCATAACGTGGTAGGAGGCCTGCAATTCGCGAACCCTACAATGTAACACCTCAGGGAAATCTAGACTTTATTTTACTACTAATGAAGAATAAATTGCATGAATATCGCTGAGGGATATGTGAATACCAATTTTTTGCAAACTCCTGCTGCGTTCACTCGACAGAAATCACAACAAATCATTCACGGGATTCACCTTTCGTAATCATCGTTTTGTATTGATTTTACTATATACTCGTATATTATGTAGTCGTCAAAGTATATTTATTGGATGCAAATTAAAAGACAATCTATTGTTAATTAAAGTCAAGAAAAGAAAACAGAGACTGTAAAAGCTCTCTTGAAACAAACAGTCATAAAATTCAGTTAAGATAGTTGCCAACCATTAAATAGGATCTTGAGTCATGAGATAATAGTGAATTTTTAATGTTTAAATACACAAAATTATTTAGACCAGGTCTGTAAGTGAGCAAGATAATGTTGAAGATTCAGACTACAAAAATAAAATATTATCATCGTGTTTTCTAATAAAAAATTCTTGCGCCGAAATAATAAAACAGTCTCAGTAAATTATGAAAGCAATAAATCGAATTCTCTCAACAAATTGTGCTGCAGAATAAAATACAACATCCATTCAAATTCTATCTCGAGGTACTATTAACACACTTCCTACGCCCATTCTTTACAGCACCATCGCTTCACTTAATAAATGACATGTTCACATTCTATTTGGATGTTTAGGCAACAAAAGATGAAAAGCTGCCGTAAAATTTTCTCTATTTCCCCATTGTACACGGAATATTAGGCTATTGAAGTACGAATTACCACCTCCTGAATGAATAAGCTCCAACAAACGTTCTTCACATTAATTTCTCACCTTTCATATGAGTAATTTGCTGATGGCTCCAGCAAAACCTTACTCAACGAATTAACTGAAAGCACCGGTGTATAATGGCCTCAGCAGATAGCAGCCAATTCCCCTTTTAATTTGCTGATGAAAAATTTGTAATCAAAATGGACACAAAATGTTTCATCAGGTTTTTTATTTCTCGATCCTGTGTTTGTTCCTGTGGTTTAGAGGAAGCAAAAATAGATATCTGTATACTTTGTTGGAAGTTGAGATTAGATAGGTTACTACTATTCAACATATTAACATAAAATCGAATATCTAAGAATGTTAGGTGAATAGTAATAATAAAGTCATCGTTAAACAGATGCAAAAAAGATTCATCATTTTTATTTTATTTATCAATAGCTTGATCATTTTGGTTTCTACAAGAATCATTACACTTTGCATAGCCCTCAACTTAGGAAATGAGGTGCCAACCATTTTCTACTACTACAATAATCGATAACCTCAGCGAAAAACTAACAGACAATAGAATCTGAGATTGCAGATTTATAAGGCGTAAAAGGAGTTTCACGAAGAATTGTTGGCAAAGCAAAAGGTACCTCCAGGGGCTATTTATCAAACGTTCGATAATGTGAAAGGGAAATTGAATACGAGGAGTCAACGGGGACCACAAAATGATTTATTACCATTATAAACAAAATATGAGCCAGATCATTTTGTTTGAAAATTGAATTGCTCCTTAGGGAAGGCATTACAGGAATGTTTCCGAATGATATTGAATTAATTTTAATCGCATGACAGCAGACGATGGAATTCTTGGGTTATACAAGATATTTTATTGCTTTGAAATATTTATGTCGAGAATTTTAATTTCTTGTCTTTTTTTTTTCTTTTTTTCTGCAGCGTATTTATTGGCTTGATAGACGTTTTTAGTATGATATTAAATATCTTGGTTGTCATCTTTATTGTAATAGACTAATCTTCTGGCTATGACGTGTTTTAGCAAGGTTAAGTGCAGGATGTCGAATTGAGTCATTAAATGTGTATCACAAATAAAAACAAATATCAAGACTAGACATCGTAAAACTAATACTGTACTTAACAACAGAAGATCAAATGGAAAGTAACGGCTCTGTCACTGTTAACCTCAAGATATGGATATTAAAGTCAACATGCAAGTCCACCATAAGAGTTTTAGGCCTTCGTCTAAAT